>CAXASE010000067.1:0-21955 GCA_963971465.1 Lepidochitona cinerea
ATGGTCTCTCTGGTCTCTCTGGATAGATAGTGCCGGGGTCTGGTCTAGTGTGTAGATGGTCTCTCTGGTCTCTCTGGATAGATAGTGCCGGGGTCTGGTCTAGTGTGTAGATGGTCTCTCTGGTCTCTCTGGATAGATAGTGCCGGGGTCTGGTCTAGTGTGTAGATGGTCTCTCTGGTCTCTCTGGATAGATAGTGCCGGGGTCTGGTCTAGTGTGTAGATGGTCTCTCTGGTCTCTCTGGATAGATAGTGCCGGGGTCTGGTCTAGTGTGTAGATGGTCTCTCTGGTCTCTCTGGATAGATAGTGCCGGGGTCTGGTCTAGTGTGTAGATGGTCTCTCTGGTCTCTCTGGATAGATAGTGCCGGGGTCTGGTCTAGTGTTGTAGATGGTCTCTCTGGTCTCTCTGGATAGATAGTGCCGGGGTCTGGTCTAGTGTGTAGATGGTCTCTCTGGTCTCTCTGGATAGATAGTGCCGGGGTCTGGTCTAGTGTGTAGATGGTCTCTCTGGTCTCTCTGGATAGATAGTGCCGGGGTCTGGTCTAGTGTGTAGATGGTCTCTCTGGTCTCTCTGGATAGATAGTGCCGGGGTCTGGTCTAGTGTGTAGATGGTCTCTCTGGTCTCTCTGGATAGATAGTGCCGGGGTCTGGTCTAGTGTGTAGATGGTCTCTCTGGTCTCTCTGGATAGATAGTGCCGGGGTCTGGTCTAGTGTGTAGATGGTCTCTCTGGTCTCTCTGGATAGATAGTGCCGGGGTCTGGTCTAGTGTGTAGATGGTCTCTCTGGTCTCTCTGGATAGATAGTGCCGGGGTCTGGTCTAGTGTGTAGATGGTCTCTCTGGTCTCTCTGGATAGATAGTGCCGGGGTCTGGTCTAGTGTGTAGATGGTCTCTCTGGTCTCTCTGGATAGATAGTGCCGGGGTCTGGTCTAGTGTGTAGATGGTCTCTCTGGTCTCTCTGGATAGATAGTGCCGGGGTCTGGTCTAGTGTGTAGATGGTCCTCTCTGGTCTCTCTGGATAGATAGTGCCGGGGTCTGGTCTAGTGTGTAGATGGTCTCTCTGGTCTCTCTGGATAGATAGTGCCGGGGTCTGGTCTAGTGTGTAGATGGTCTCTCTGGTCTCTCTGGATAGATAGTGCCGGGGTCTGGTCTAGTGTGTAGATGGTCTCTCTGGTCTCTCTGGATAGATAGTGCCGGGTCTGGTCTAGTGTGTAGATGGTCTCTCTGGTCTCTCTGGATAGATAGTGCCGGGGTCTGGTCTAGTGTGTAGATGGTCTCTCTGGTCTCTCTGGATAGATAGTGCCGGGGTCTGGTCTAGTGTGTAGATGGTCTCTCTGGTCTCTCTGGATAGATAGTGCCGGGGTCTGGTCTAGTGTGTAGATGGTCTCTCTGGTCTCTCTGGATAGATAGTGCCGGGGTCTGGTCTAGTGTGTAGATGGTCTCTCTGGTCTCTCTGGATAGATAGTGCCGGGGTCTGGTCTAGTGTGTAGATGGTCTCTCTGGTCTCTCTGGATAGATAGTGCCGGGGTCTGGTCTAGTGTGTAGATGGTCTCTCTGGTCTCTCTGGATAGATAGTGCCGGGGTCTGGTCTAGTGTGTAGATGGTCTCTCTGGTCTCTCTGGATAGATAGTGCCGGGGTCTGGTCTAGTGTGTAGATGGTCTCTCTGGTCTCTCTGGATAGATAGTGCCGGGGTCTGGTCTAGTGTGTAGATGGTCTCTCTGGTCTCTCTGGATAGATAGTGCCGGGGTCTGGTCTAGTGTGTAGATGGTCTCTCTGGTCTCTCTGGATAGATAGTGCCGGGGTCTGGTCTAGTGTGTAGATGGTCTCTCTGGTCTCTCTGGATAGATAGTGCCGGGGTCTGGTCTAGTGTGTAGATGGTCTCTCTGGTCTCTCTGGATAGATAGTGCCGGGGTCTGGTCTAGTGTGTAGATGGTCTCTCTGGTCTCTCTGGATAGATAGTGCCGGGGTCTGGTCTAGTGTGTAGATGGTCTCTCTGGTCTCTCTGGATAGATAGTGCCGGGGTCTGGTCTAGTGTGTAGATGGTCTCTCTGGTCTCTCTGGATAGATAGTGCCGGGGTCTGGTCTAGTGTGTAGATGGTCTCTCTGGTCTCTCTGGATAGATAGTGCCGGGGTCTGGTCTAGTGTGTAGATGGTCTCTCTGGTCTCTCTGGATAGATAGTGCCGGGGTCTGGTCTAGTGTGTAGATGGTCTCTCTGGTCTCTCTGGATAGATAGTGCCGGGGTCTGGTCTAGTGTGTAGATGGTCTCTCTGGTCTCTCTGGATAGATAGTGCCGGGGTCTGGTCTAGTGTGTAGATGGTCTCTCTGGTCTCTCTGGATAGATAGTGCCGGGGTCTGGTCTAGTGTGTAGATGGTCTCTCTGGTCTCTCTGGATAGATAGTGCCGGGGTCTGGTCTAGTGTGTAGATGGTCTCTCTGGTCTCTCTGGATAGATAGTGCCGGGGTCTGGTCTAGTGTGTAGATGGTCTCTCTGGTCTCTCTGGATAGATAGTGCCGGGGTCTGGTCTAGTGTGTAGATGGTCTCTCTGGTCTCTCTGGATAGATAGTGCCGGGGTCTGGTCTAGTGTGTAGATGGTCTCTCTGGTCTCTCTGGATAGATAGTGCCGGGGTCTGGTCTAGTGTGTAGATGGTCTCTCTGGTCTCTCTGGATAGATAGTGCCGGGGTCTGGTCTAGTGTGTAGATGGTCTCTCTGGTCTCTCTGGATAGATAGTGCCGGGGTCTGGTCTAGTGTGTAGATGGTCTCTCTGGTCTCTCTGGATAGATAGTGCCGGGGTCTGGTCTAGTGTGTAGATGGTCTCTCTGGTCTCTCTGGATAGATAGTGCCGGGGTCTGGTCTAGTGTGTAGATGGTCTCTCTGGTCTCTCTGGATAGATAGTGCCGGGGTCTGGTCTAGTGTGTAGATGGTCTCTCTGGTCTCTCTGGATAGATAGTGCCGGGGTCTGGTCTAGTGTGTAGATGGTCTCTCTGGTCTCTCTGGATAGATAGTGCCGGGGTCTGGTCTAGTGTGTAGATGGTCTCTCTGGTCTCTCTGGATAGATAGTGCCGGGGTCTGGTCTAGTGTGTAGATGGTCTCTCTGGTCTCTCTGGATAGATAGTGCCGGGGTCTGGTCTAGTGTGTAGATGGTCTCTCTGGTCTCTCTGGATAGATAGTGCCGGGGTCTGGTCTAGTGTGTAGATGGTCTCTCTGGTCTCTCTGGATAGATAGTGCCGGGGTCTGGTCTAGTGTGTAGATGGTCTCTCTGGTCTCTCTGGATAGATAGTGCCGGGGTCTGGTCTAGTGTGTAGATGGTCTCTCTGGTCTCTCTGGATAGATAGTGCCGGGGTCTGGTCTAGTGTGTAGATGGTCTCTCTGGTCTCTCTGGATAGATAGTGCCGGGGTCTGGTCTAGTGTGTAGATGGTCTCTCTGGTCTCTCTGGATAGATAGTGCCGGGGTCTGGTCTAGTGTGTAGATGGTCTCTCTGGTCTCTCTGGATAGATAGTGCCGGGGTCTGGTCTAGTGTGTAGATGGTCTCTCTGGTCTCTCTGGATAGATAGTGCCGGGGTCTGGTCTAGTGTGTAGATGGTCTCTCTGGTCTCTCTGGATAGATAGTGCCGGGGTCTGGTCTAGTGTGTAGATGGTCTCTCTGGTCTCTCTGGATAGATAGTGCCGGGGTCTGGTCTAGTGTGTAGATGGTCTCTCTGGTCTCTCTGGATAGATAGTGCCGGGGTCTGGTCTAGTGTGTAGATGGTCTCTCTGGTCTCTCTGGATAGATAGTGCCGGGGTCTGGTCTAGTGTGTAGATGGTCTCTCTGGTCTCTCTGGATAGATAGTGCCGGGGTCTGGTCTAGTGTGTAGATGGTCTCTCTGGTCTCTCTGGATAGATAGTGCCGGGGTCTGGTCTAGTGTGTAGATGGTCTCTCTGGTCTCTCTGGATAGATAGTGCCGGGGTCTGGTCTAGTGTGTAGATGGTCTCTCTGGTCTCTCTGGATAGATAGTGCCGGGGTCTGGTCTAGTGTGTAGATGGTCTCTCTGGTCTCTCTGGATAGATAGTGCCGGGGTCTGGTCTAGTGTGTAGATGGTCTCTCTGGTCTCTCTGGATAGATAGTGCCGGGGTCTGGTCTAGTGTGTAGATGGTCTCTCTGGTCTCTCTGGATAGATAGTGCCGGGGTCTGGTCTAGTGTGTAGATGGTCTCTCTGGTCTCTCTGGATAGATAGTGCCGGGGTCTGGTCTAGTGTGTAGATGGTCTCTCTGGTCTCTCTGGATAGATAGTGCCGGGGTCTGGTCTAGTGTGTAGATGGTCTCTCTGGTCTCTCTGGATAGATAGTGCCGGGGTCTGGTCTAGTGTGTAGATGGTCTCTCTGGTCTCTCTGGATAGATAGTGCCGGGGTCTGGTCTAGTGTGTAGATGGTCTCTCTGGTCTCTCTGGATAGATAGTGCCGGGGTCTGGTCTAGTGTGTAGATGGTCTCTCTGGTCTCTCTGGATAGATAGTGCCGGGGTCTGGTCTAGTGTGTAGATGGTCTCTCTGGTCTCTCTGGATAGATAGTGCCGGGGTCTGGTCTAGTGTGTAGATGGTCTCTCTGGTCTCTCTGGATAGATAGTGCCGGGGTCTGGTCTAGTGTGTAGATGGTCTCTCTGGTCTCTCTGGATAGATAGTGCCGGGGTCTGGTCTAGTGTGTAGATGGTCTCTCTGGTCTCTCTGGATAGATAGTGCCGGGGTCTGGTCTAGTGTGTAGATGGTCTCTCTGGTCTCTCTGGATAGATAGTGCCGGGGTCTGGTCTAGTGTGTAGATGGTCTCTCTGGTCTCTCTGGATAGATAGTGCCGGGGTCTGGTCTAGTGTGTAGATGGTCTCTCTGGTCTCTCTGGATAGATAGTGCCGGGGTCTGGTCTAGTGTGTAGATGGTCTCTCTGGTCTCTCTGGATAGATAGTGCCGGGGTCTGGTCTAGTGTGTAGATGGTCTCTCTGGTCTCTCTGGATAGATAGTGCCGGGGTCTGGTCTAGTGTGTAGATGGTCTCTCTGGTCTCTCTGGATAGATAGTGCCGGGGTCTGGTCTAGTGTGTAGATGGTCTCTCTGGTCTCTCTGGATAGATAGTGCCGGGGTCTGGTCTAGTGTGTAGATGGTCTCTCTGGTCTCTCTGGATAGATAGTGCCGGGGTCTGGTCTAGTGTGTAGATGGTCTCTCTGGTCTCTCTGGATAGATAGTGCCGGGGTCTGGTCTAGTGTGTAGATGGTCTCTCTGGTCTCTCTGGATAGATAGTGCCGGGGTCTGGTCTAGTGTGTAGATGGTCTCTCTGGTCTCTCTGGATAGATAGTGCCGGGGTCTGGTCTAGTGTGTAGATGGTCTCTCTGGTCTCTCTGGATAGATAGTGCCGGGGTCTGGTCTAGTGTGTAGATGGTCTCTCTGGTCTCTCTGGATAGATAGTGCCGGGGTCTGGTCTAGTGTGTAGATGGTCTCTCTGGTCTCTCTGGATAGATAGTGCCGGGGTCTGGTCTAGTGTGTAGATGGTCTCTCTGGTCTCTCTGGATAGATAGTGCCGGGGTCTGGTCTAGTGTGTAGATGGTCTCTCTGGTCTCTCTGGATAGATAGTGCCGGGGTCTGGTCTAGTGTGTAGATGGTCTCTCTGGTCTCTCTGGATAGATAGTGCCGGGGTCTGGTCTAGTGTGTAGATGGTCTCTGGTCTCTCTGGATAGATAGTGCCGGGGTCTGGTCTAGTGTGTAGATGGTCTCTCTGGTCTCTCTGGATAGATAGTGCCGGGGTCTGGTCTAGTGTGTAGATGGTCTCTCTGGTCTCTCTGGATAGATAGTGCCGGGGTCTGGTCTAGTGTGTAGATGGTCTCTCTGGTCTCTCTGGATAGATAGTGCCGGGGTCTGGTCTAGTGTGTAGATGGTCTCTCTGGTCTCTCTGGATAGATAGTGCCGGGGTCTGGTCTAGTGTGTAGATGGTCTCTCTGGTCTCTCTGGATAGATAGTGCCGGGGTCTGGTCTAGTGTGTAGATGGTCTCTCTGGTCTCTCTGGATAGATAGTGCCGGGGTCTGGTCTAGTGTGTAGATGGTCTCTCTGGTCTCTCTGGATAGATAGTGCCGGGGTCTGGTCTAGTGTGTAGATGGTCTCTCTGGTCTCTCTGGATAGATAGTGCCGGGGTCTGGTCTAGTGTGTAGATGGTCTCTCTGGTCTCTCTGGATAGATAGTGCCGGGGTCTGGTCTAGTGTGTAGATGGTCTCTCTGGTCTCTCTGGATAGATAGTGCCGGGGTCTGGTCTAGTGTGTAGATGGTCTCTCTGGTCTCTCTGGATAGATAGTGCCGGGGTCTGGTCTAGTGTGTAGATGGTCTCTCTGGTCTCTCTGGATAGATAGTGCCGGGGTCTGGTCTAGTGTGTAGATGGTCTCTCTGGTCTCTCTGGATAGATAGTGCCGGGGTCTGGTCTAGTGTGTAGATGGTCTCTCTGGTCTCTCTGGATAGATAGTGCCGGGGTCTGGTCTAGTGTGTAGATGGTCTCTCTGGTCTCTCTGGATAGATAGTGCCGGGGTCTGGTCTAGTGTGTAGATGGTCTCTCTGGTCTCTCTGGATAGATAGTGCCGGGGTCTGGTCTAGTGTGTAGATGGTCTCTCTGGTCTCTCTGGATAGATAGTGCCGGGGTCTGGTCTAGTGTGTAGATGGTCTCTCTGGTCTCTCTGGATAGATAGTGCCGGGGTCTGGTCTAGTGTGTAGATGGTCTCTCTGGTCTCTCTGGATAGATAGTGCCGGGGTCTGGTCTAGTGTGTAGATGGTCTCTCTGGTCTCTCTGGATAGATAGTGCCGGGGTCTGGTCTAGTGTGTAGATGGTCTCTCTGGTCTCTCTGGATAGATAGTGCCGGGGTCTGGTCTAGTGTGTAGATGGTCTCTCTGGTCTCTCTGGATAGATAGTGCCGGGGTCTGGTCTAGTGTGTAGATGGTCTCTCTGGTCTCTCTGGATAGATAGTGCCGGGGTCTGGTCTAGTGTGTAGATGGTCTCTCTGGTCTCTCTGGATAGATAGTGCCGGGGTCTGGTCTAGTGTGTAGATGGTCTCTCTGGTCTCTCTGGATAGATAGTGCCGGGGTCTGGTCTAGTGTGTAGATGGTCTCTCTGGTCTCTCTGGATAGATAGTGCCGGGGTCTGGTCTAGTGTGTAGATGGTCTCTCTGGTCTCTCTGGATAGATAGTGCCGGGGTCTGGTCTAGTGTGTAGATGGTCTCTCTGGTCTCTCTGGATAGATAGTGCCGGGGTCTGGTCTAGTGTGTAGATGGTCTCTCTGGTCTCTCTGGATAGATAGTGCCGGGGTCTGGTCTAGTGTGTAGATGGTCTCTCTGGTCTCTCTGGATAGATAGTGCCGGGGTCTGGTCTAGTGTGTAGATGGTCTCTCTGGTCTCTCTGGATAGATATAGTTACGGGAAAATTCTATGTATATTAGAATTACTCATCAAAATAGAATATTTTAAACTTATCATAGGTATTTTCTTTTAACTCATTATCTATATAGTAATTTCTCTGCTTAATTTCTTCAGCTAATTTTATCACAAACATATCTTCTTTTTGTATTTTGTAGGTCAAGCCCAACCTAACAGATTTACATGCTTCATGAAGATCTTCTTCAAGTATATTAGGATAAATGCTTTTCACCTTTTCTAGGATTTCTAAAGCATAGGTTACGTAAAGTCTTGAAGGTTTATAGTAATCTTTAGATAACTCAGTACTGTAGTCGTCTAAATTAATATCAGGAAATTTAGGGTCTCAAATAATTGAAGTAGGGGAGTAATAAAGTTTTCCTTCATTTTTAGGGTACCTCATGCAAGTATAGGTTATATCCGAATATAGGGTACGTAATAACTTTATCCCATATGGGGATAGTTTACTGTATTCTGAAGTATTTTTCACGTCCAAATGTAGGTAGCAGTATTTAGAGAATTCTGGACTTATAAATCCATGAAAACCTAGCCCAATATACGCTCCTGGGCTATTAAAATCTTGGAAATCTATTAGCCCGACGTTGTTATGCCAATAAAATAAAGATCTGATAACAACTTCTTCATTAAACTTTATTATATCTGAAATTAATAAATCCCTTAAATTTAAACGGAAACAGCTAGAGAAATTTAGTGTAAGGGTAATAAGGTTCTTTAATTTACATCTGCCTTCTCCGGTAAAAATTAAATAGATAAGTGAAGTAGGAGAAAAATCATGGCCAATAAAAAGTAGTCTTATTTGAGCAATAAGGTCATCAATTAATATATCTTTTTTGGACTGAATAAATTCTTCCATAGAAAGCCCTGTACAGTACTTTACTACAATATCTACACTAGGTCTTTCAGTATTATGGAGAAGCGCTTTAGGAAAATAAATGCCTGCAACTTTAACTAAGTATTCTCTGGCTTCATCTAAATTATTAAACTTATAGGTTTTATTAAAAGTATCGTCTGAGAAGGGTTTTATGGAAAGTTTATTTCGGTTAAATGCCTCTTTTAGAAGATCTGCAGGAGACTCTGAATTAAATAATTCTAACTGTACAGTAAAGAGGTATAATTCTCAATTCAGCTTAGTGTACTTTCCATATATGAAAGGGCTGCTAGAGTTATTACCTCCCTCCCTATATGAAGTATTTGTATCTAAAATAGAAGGTACTCTTGAGCTTGAAAAAAAAGCCTCTGTCTCAAGGCACCTAAAATTCACGTAAAAGTAAAAACAAGTGAAATATATAAGCAAATCTGCTACTATCTTTATTGTACTAAAGTGATCAATATAATAGAGGTGCAAGCCTATAAAATAGTACCTTACTGCTCTAATTAAACCCCTAAATAACCTAAACACGCTAGTGTATATTAATTAAGCTTGAAGAATAATTTTAACTTTTCAGTAATAGAGGATTTAGTTTTGTATAGGAGGGGTGAAAGAGATAAAACAAACCAGAATAAAGAAAAGAAAACAATGAAAAAACCTAATGTGCTTACTTGATTCCAGAACGTAAAGCATGTTGGGTAGTCGAAAACTCTTCTAGGCATTCCTGAAGAACCTAAAAAGTGCATAGGTAAAAATAATAAATTAGAGCCTATAAAAAAGAGAGATAAGTGGAGTCTAGCAAATGTTTCGTTATACATTGTGCCGGTAACTAGAGGAGTTCAATTATATACGGCAGCAAAGAACATATATACTAAAGATACCGCCATAACGTAGTGGAAATGACCTACAACAAAATAGGTATCATGAAGTAAGAGGTCTAAGCCTACTTGAGCTAATCAAATACCTGTAAGGCCGCCTAATATAAAGGTAACTATAAATAAAAACGAAAAGGTTACAGGTATATTAAAGACTAAATCTTTGTTTAAGAAAGAAGCTAATCATACTAATATTTTTAACCCCGTCGGTAAAGCGATAAGTGTAGTAGCTATAGTAAAATAGCATTTAGAGTCTAATTCTAGACCTGCAGTAAACATATGGTGTCCTCAAACAAAACAACCTAAAAAGGCTATAGAAATCATAGATCAAACCATTATTTTGTATGCTATTAAACGTACAGAGGAATACTCAGATAATATTTCGCTAACCAACCCAAAAGCAGGTAAAATTAAAATATAGACTTCAGGATGGCCAAAAAATCAAAAAATGTGTTGAAATAATACTGGATCCCCGCCTCCAGATACAGAATAAAAGCATGAGCCTAAAAGATGGTCTGACAATAAAGTAGTTATACCTACAACTAATACAGGGATTACGATAACTATTAAATACGAGGTTATAAGTAAACTTCAAACAAAAGAAGTTATATGTCAAATAGATAAACTAGAAAAATACTGTATTGTTATTATAGTATTTAAGGCATTTAGTAGAGAGGATATCCCATTTAGATGTAAAGATATAATCAATAAATCTATTGAAGGGTTTTCAGAAAAAATCGATAATGGAGGATATAAAGTTCAGCCAGAAGGTACACCGCATAAGTCCCCACCAAAAAATCCACTAGAAAGTAGGAAAGCAAGGAAAGAAGTCAATAAGGAAAAGAAGGCTAAATTATTTATACGAGGTAAAGCCATATCTCTACAACCTACCATTAAAGGTATCATATAGTTCCCAAATCCACTTATAAATATAGGCATTGTAGCGAAAAAAACCATTACAATACCATGTGAGGTTACAGTAACGTTATAAGATAATTCTGAACCAGAAAATAAGAAATACCCTGGAACTAGTAACTCTATACGTATTAAAGCAGATAAATAAATACCCAACCCTCCGGAAAATACTCCGAATAATAAGTAAAGTATACCGATTACTTTATGGTCAATTGAAGAAAAAGTTCTTAGTAAAAAATTAAAAAAATTAATGGAATAGTTTAATATAAAGGAGTACATGTTTATAATAAAACTAGCCTCTAAATAAAAGTCAGGCTAATAAAGAAAAGAATAAACCAAAAATTACGTGCATATAATGTATACTTGTCAAAGTTAAATAATTTACAGAAAGTATACTATCTATTAAAGAAAAGGACTCTATACTAAACTCTACGGACTGTAAAAGTAGAAATAAAAAAGATAATAAGCTTACAATTAATAAGTACTCTGAAGCCATAGGTGAATTATACAAATTTGCTATAAGGTACCATACAAATATAAGCAAAAACTTAATTTCTAAAAGTAAGGTACTCAGTAAAAAGGTTGAGCAAGTTAAGTATTTAATAGGTCTTGACTCTGTATAATCTAAGCTACAATTAGCTAAACTACCTAATTCTGAAATTTCAGGGTTTACATAAAAAAAGAAATTAGATGAAATAATAAAAGTAAAAATAATAAGTTCTGTTAATAACACAAGCTTAACGGAGGGTATAAAATACCCTCCATTCGTTATTTTAGGGTTAGTATAATATTGCATAAAGAGGAAACTAGTACCTGCAGCTTAACTTAATAGATATAGTATTAATACCTCATTTAGTCATAAAGGTAGATTTATTTAAGTCATAGATAGTTCTTTTATAATTATAGGGGTTTGTTTTTAAAGAATTATCTCCTACAAAAATATCGTTAGTGTACTTGCATCATTTTAAATTAAATGCTCTACCTTTATGGGATATGTGGAGTCCTTGTATATAGGATAGATTTAAATTTCTTAATCTATTAGAAAAACTAGTTTCATGGAAAATAGCACAAAGTGCCTCTATTAAGGATAACCAATTTAATTGTTCGCTACGATATTTTATCTTATACAACTGAAAAGAGTAGTACTCCGCAAATAAGCTACCTAGTTTTCAGAAGAAAAGATTATCTAAAAATAAAACAGCAATAAATTTGAAAGTATTAAAGTATCTTTTCCGGGAACTTATTTTGTTAGCAGTAGAACGTAATTCACTGCTTCTTAAGATAAGTTGAGTAAAGTACACTAAACGGGACTTGTCTAGAAGTATACTACTACTATAATCATTAAATTGTAAATTTCCCAGTAAAGTATAAGGGTTTTCATCTAGAGCCATTAAATTAAAGCTTCTATTAAAGGTTAAATTAAGGGAGTATAAAAAATATGTTCTAAAAGAAGTCTCCTGACTGTAAATACTTCTACCAATATTTGGTGTATAATATAAAGAATTAGAAATATAGTTATCTGTAAATTTCTCTAAGTTATGTCTATATAAAGAAAACATATTATTAGAAAGCGTTATTCGAGTCAGTGTGCAGAAAGAAATATAAATTAGTATTATAAGACACCCTATAAGATATTGAAGTTAAATGAGAAAAAGGGGTAGTATAAAAATTCTCCTCCACTTCAGGTAAGGTATACTTAGTATTTAAGGCTTTTTTATAAAATTCTTTTATTTTAACGCTATTTACTTGAGTGTATCCATATTTAAAGGGGGCTGTATTGACCTTCGGATAAGGTTCAAAGCGATTCTCTCAAAGTCGGTTAATAAATAGAGAGTCTATAGGGTCCTGAGAACGAATACAACGTCGCAATTTCTTATATATTCTTTTAATTCCTTTACTTCTTCTAATCCTAGCCTTTTTATTCTTTTTTTTCTTAGCTTTTCTACGTTCTAGATCTTTAATAATTCTACCTACAGCCCATTCTAAATTAATACCGTAAAGTTGGGGGGTATAATTTGCGGATGAAGGGGATCTTTCATTTTCTAAACCAGCATACTCATTAAAAGGTAAAAACTTGCTTAATAGTCCACCAAAGCTATACTTTAGTCATAATCTGTAGTAAGAGGAAATGCATCTCTTAAAGCATCCCTGTGGGGTCAAGGAATTAGAGAAGGTATTTAGGGAGGAGCTTATAGCTAAATTATTTAGTACATTATTGTATACATTACCTCTAGTATAAGGTATACTACGTAAATTATTTGTAAAATAATTTGGTCTATAAACTGTAGAATTAAATAAAGTATTTTCACTAGTTATTAAAGTATCATTATAGGCTGTATGAGTTAAGGCCCTTAATGCTATAGAGGATCTTGTTTTGTCTCCGTAATGTGTTACGTACTGGTCAGTAAAGCCTATTCTAGATTTATTAAAAGTAAAGTAGTTTATTTTATACGTTTTTAAGGCTTGGCATAGTAGATAGCCTTTTTTACGCCTACAAAGCCCAAACCTATTCTTCATAAATGCTAATAAAGGTTCTCTTGAAGATAAAGTATTAGTAAAGTAAATATTACATAAATTTGAAGTAAAATGATAAATACCTCCATAAAATAGATAATTAAAGTAAACTTTAGTACTAAAAGTGAAATAAAGGTAGAGTTAATTAATAAAATATCTGCCAAAACTATAAAAAATGTAAAAAGAATATGTCCAGAAATAAAATTCGTATTTATGCGAACACTTAAAACAACCGTTTTTATAAGACCACTAAAAAATTCAATTAAAGGCAAGAAAAAGTTAATTAAGTAACTTAGGTTTAAATTATATTTATTATTTAAAGTGCTTAAGTACCAATTAAATGAATCTGAAATTATATAGGTAAAAATAGTGATATAAGATACCTCAAAAATTATCTCGGTTATAGAGGAACCTATCTCTTCGTTAACTACCACTATTAAAGAATTTACTATAAAAAAGGTAATAAATAAGAGCCAATAAAATATAGATTCCCTAATAAATAATTCTAGATCCCTTTCGCCTAAAATATTAGTAATAAAGGTAAAAAATATAAAATTTAGCATAGGGTAAGTGTTAAAAATAATATCTTTACCTTTAAAAATAAACTCTCTATTAAATTTAAATAAAAGGTTAAATATGTATATACTTTCAATAATTAATAAAGTATATAGCACTTATCTTATTTTAAAAGATAATAGAGGTAAGAATATCATTACTGAAGTAGATAAAGAAAGCAATACTCCCAAATCTCTACCGTTTACAAACTTTAAGGAAGCAAACTGTAGTCAGAAAAACCATGCAGGTAGTACTTCAGAAGGGGTTTTCTTAGTATCTAAGGGTTGATTGTTTAAAAAGTCCATAAAACGGACATCTCCTCAAGCAATGTAAGAATATAATAGTAATATCACAATAGACAAAGCGAAGAAGTCTTTAATATAGGTTCCAGGAAATATATATGATAAACTATAGGAGGACTCTAAAGCATTTACAGGTACTGTAAGGGATTTTTTATTATGAACAACAAGTATATGTAAAATAATAGATGCTCCTAGAATAACACTAAAAAGTATATGCAAAGTAGAGAACCTTTTAAAAGATATTATTGGGGACATATCTGGTCCGGCCCATAATATTTCCTTTATTCTACCTCCGTAAATAGGTATTGCATCAAGGAAACTAGTAGTAACTTTTGTTCCTCAATAGGACATAGAACCGTCAGAAAATACGCTTCCAGAGAATAGTACGCCCATTAAGGCAAAATAGGCAATGATGCCTGTTAAGTAGGTGTAAGGTAGAGAAATGCCGTAATTGACATTAAAAAAGATATTTTTATATATGTGTATAAAAACAAGTATAACAAAAATAGATGCTACTGTACTATGTAGGTGCTTTAATATATACACATTAGTTTGGGGATCAAGTAATATAATAGTTCCGGAAATAAATTGTACTATGAAAGAGAAAATTAATAAGAATGCGGATACGAATACATAACTTCAATTACTACTGGCTTTATAAAAAACAAAGTGCTTTAATAAATTATGCAAACTACGCTTTTGTAAAATTTAGGAAAAAATTGATGAAAAATATAAAGGAAGGTTTAGTATAAGTGAAAATACCTCAGTAAAGTAAAGGTACAGTATAATAGGAAAAGGTCTTCTTAAATAAGATATTAAATAAGCCGTAGTTAAAGGAGCCTTTACAGAATGCAGTATTCTTAGAGAAAAATGTAGAGAGAATTAAGCAAACTAGTCTCGTAAAAGAAAAAGGCTTGTTTAAAAAAAGGAGCTTATATATGAATAAAGATTTTAAGAATTTAAGTTTTGTGTAGGATTTAGTAGAGGAACTTTCTACTAAGTCCTTAAAAGCTGTATAGAAGTTTATTAGAGACTTAACTTTAATTACTAAAAGCTTCAATAATCAAGTTTGTGTAGAAAACCCTAAACGAGATACAGAAAGGTCAAAATCCAAAGAAGGGTATAGGGCTTTAATTTTAAGGGATAAAGAAAGCATTCATTGACCATCTGTTATAGAAATAAGATTAGTAGAGATGTAACGAGTAAGGTCATTGTTTTGCGTCTCTGAAATAGGTAACCCTGTTAAGCTACCTAAATTATTTGAAAAGTTAAACTTGCCAAATTTTTCCAAAAGATTAGCGTGTATATAAAAAATATCTGCAGGATAGGCTTCTCTAGTGGGGGCTCTTTTTAAATCCAGCATTAGGTTCCTATACAATTTAGCGTGATTATCAAGAGTATCGAAGACCTGTACAATATCTAAACCATTAAAGCATAAAGTATTTGTTACTTTGTTTAAAAATATAGGTTTATTCACCTGAAAATGTATATTTTCGGAAACTGAGCAATTAATAAAGAAATTAAAGTTTTTACCTAATTTTTTGTGTAATAATTTGTTATAAACGTATTCTCTTTTAGATGAACCTATAAAGATATAAAAAGAATATAGGTATTTAGTGGACATTATATTAATAAATCTTTCTAAGTAGAAATTTTTTAAAATATTAGACAATAGTGTAGTCTTTCCAACTTTATTATCTCCTATTATCAATTGCCTTTGCCCTAAGGATAGGTTAGCTATTGATGTTAAGGACAAGTAGCCTGTAGATAATCAGTCTTCACAACTTACTCTATCTATTAAACCCAATATTGTTAGACCTTATCTATGTCCTCTTTAAGACGCCTATAAGAGCGTCTTAATAAAGCAGGGGAAAATTTATTAAGTATAATCTCAAGTAATAAATAAATAAAAAATACCCCTAAGAAATAAGGTATTAATATTAGTCCAGGGAAAATTTTTAAAAAATTTATTATAGGGGAGCAGGTAGAGGAAGTAGAGAAGTTTTTAAATATAAATCAGAAGCTTAACGCGGCTATTAATAACCAAACTATTTGAGGTACTATATGTAAAGTAAAAAGAGAAAGTAAACTTAAGATAGATGAAGGAAATAATAACTTGTTTAAGAATAAGGAATAAGCGCTATTCTTCTTGAAGGTAAATATGAAAATAGTAGACAATAAAAAATTGCTAAGAGAGTATACAATAAAAGCGTTAAAGGAATTAAATACTCACCTATAAGGTCTAAAATGAGGGCAAAATACTAAAGTTAACTCTAAAAGAACAAATAAAAGAAGGATTAAAAGGTTGAACCTTTTAATACATTTAGTTTTATTTAAATCAGTAGATAAGTTTCAGTAAGGTGAAGAAAAGTCAATAGTATTAGAGGTAAAATTAACTATTTTTTTGAAATAACCTATGTAATAGAGTATAAATTTATTAAATAGTTATGGAATAAGGAAACTCTTTTTTTAAAAAAGTTACCCATAGTAAATATTTAAAGCTTTTCTACAAAAGACTTCAGTAAATAAATTATAGTACTACGCAGCGACTTAGTTTCAGAAAAGTAAGATAAAGTAACCCACACTAGCGCTACTACTGAAAAAGGGGGGATTAAAAGTAGTATGCATAAGCTTTCAATAATATAGCCAAAAGTTTTATAAATATCTAAATTACTTGCGTAAATACTTAATAAATAAGCTACTCCCATACAGAGTATAAAACATAAACTATTGACATGTAAGGAAAAAAGAAGGACAAAAAAGGGGAGTATGGAAGAAAAAAGTAGTGCTTTTTTTATAGGGTAAATTAACTTATATCCTTTATATAACCAATAAATACAAATAAAGAAAAAAACGTATGTAAATAAAGAATAGAGGATAGCGTAATTAAATAAAGGAAAAGGTCTTATAAAGTAATTTATTAAGTGTAATTTAACTAGAAGGAAATTTATGAGTAAGATAATAGGCAAGTTTAAGATCCCTAATAAATATACTATATCTGAAGCAAAGCCTTCTATAAAGAGGGGGGCCGGGGTCTGGCTAAAGTGCTTTAAAAGCTCGTTAGAGTATCTCTGTAGGACATAAAGGAGGGTACTTTTCAAAAGAGTTATTGTGGAAGAAAAGGTTTTTCAAAACTTAGCCATAATAAGTAAAAATAATTATGTATTATGTAAGGAAACTTATAAAAATAGAGGAATATATAGTAATAAGAGGGTAACGACTAATAAGACAAAAAAGGGGGAGAAGTATACTACTACATCAATTATAGGATTACGTTTAAAGGGAAGATATATATTAGAATGGATTTCCTTCCTCAATTCTCTAGCGGAGAAAGTAGTTAATAGTATAAGAATAACTCAAGCTATAAATAAAGCAAGGTATACAGGAAATACTACTATAAGAAATATAGAGTATATAAAGTGCTCTGTACGTTGTAAAATCTTTAGTGTAAATAATACGGAAGATATAAAAAAAAGGTAGAAGTACATACCAATAAAGCGTTGCAAAGGTAAGTGGTAAAAAAGAAGTAAAGCGATAAGCGACAGTACAGAAGAATAAAAGAGCATTCTTTTTATAACAAGAGGGGTTTCTTTATAAAAGTATCTAATACACATATATACTAAAAATAAAAATAAATTTATAAAAGAGTATAAGCTATATATACTTAAAACATTAAAAATGTGTATATAAAATTTAGCTGGATGTATATAATTTATAATACCCTCCGAAAATATAAAAATAAATACACTTAACCCGATAATTATAGCTGCAAAATAGTTAGAGTTTATACCAAAAGGCCCTACCCATATTTTAGAATTATAATAGAAAGGTGTATTTATTCTAGTAAAATATGCTCTTAGGAGCATAACGTAATTAGAAAGTAGTCAACAAGCGCCCCTTTTGAGGGCACCAGTAAATCGACCAATTAATTTCAATCAAGTATTCATGAGCTTATATCATCCAGCCTGTTATGAACTAAAAAGCAAATAAAATAAGGAAAGAGATAAGTAAACTAAATAAAGCCATGGCTTCAACTAAGGCAAAACCTAAAATAAGAGAAGAGAATAAGTCATTGTTTAAGGAAGGATTACGGGAAAAAGCTAATAAGTAAGCGCCAAATAATACACCTATACCTATACCTGCCCCAATTAAACCGGTAGAAGCTATGCCTGCTCCAATTAATTTACAGGAAGCTAAAAGCAATACTAATACCAAACAAATCTATATGCAGAGTAGTATAAATAAGAGGGGGTCTCTAGAAAATAGTTCGAGAATAGAAGAGAAGGTGCTATTATTAAAATATCTTCCAAGAAATCTTGAGAAAACTCTTCTATATATTTAACTAAATCTAAATATGGCATAAGTCCGATAATAATAAATAATTTAAGGAGTAAGATCAGTATCATTGGTGTGTCCTACAATAGATATAAAAAATAGAGAATTAGATTCAGAATTATTAATAAGTTCTAGACTATAATTTAACATTATAGAGGACTTTAGCAATAATAAAATAAGAGCTAAAAATAATAAAAAAAATGCAGTGTCGAGGTAAAAATTATTAGACCTTCCACAAGATGCACTATAAAATAAGGTAAGATAAGTAAAACGTATATAGAAATAAGAGATATAACATAAAAATAATAATTTTAGTATTAGAAAAGTAAATAACATGTTTAAGTGGGCTATTATAAGTTTTCAAGCTTTCTTTAAGAATTTAGGTATATAAGGTTTTAGAAATTTTAGTAAAGGCTCGTCAGGAGAATATCAATCCTTTACAAAATCTGGGGATGGTTTTGTATTTTCGTTCTTATGTCGTATAGAAGTAAAAGATTCTAGAATTAAACACTTTTCTCTATAAATAAATGCTTTAATAGACTCAATAGATATATTTGGGTTATAAAGAAATAAATTATTTAGATGGTCTTTTATATAATTAACTCTAATAGAGGATCTATTAAGAAGTGTAGGTAAAATATAATTTAAGGGGTATATATTAATAGTAAGTATAGATATAGAGCGGAAAGGTAAGAGGTATACTATAAAAAGAGTCTCTTCTACTCAAGATCTTAATTGCTTAGGTATAAAGTTTCACCCAGCAACAAAAAGCGAATATTTAACGTCTGCATACTTAATATAAAAGTAAGTTCTAATATACTCGACTACTTCGTAAAAGGGTCTAATAACAAAAATAGATATAGGACCACAAAAGGAATAAAAAGTATACTCCTCGAAGAGTAGATTAAGTAAACTCTCTTTACTTACTAAAAGTAATTTTTTTAAACCAAAAGTATAGGATAATGGGACCTTATCGAGGGTAGAATTTTTACTAAATAAACCAGATTCTCCTTCAGTAATATAGTCTAAAGGGGAAAAAAGCTCCCTAAATAACTTCAAGTAATATGTTTTTATTATATTAAAATATCTGGTATAATGGGTTGTAATAAGAATAAAAACTCCCCAAATAAGGGGTATAGATATGAGTTTTACAGCTGTCCAAAATAAGTTAAGGATAAAAAATAATAATCTCTTTAAAATAACTGAAAAACTATCTACAAAATATACATAAGTAGGGCCAGAGAAAGACATAAGAGGCACCTTTGTACAAATAGAGGATATTAATATATTACATAACTTTTCAGGGAGGACGCTTTCTGCTCTTAAAAGTAGAAAATTAATGAATAAATGAAAATTGTGTTGGAAGAAGTTAGAAAATAAAGAAAGGCTCTTAGTTAAGCCTCCTGCCATTTTTTTGCAAAAATGGCAGCTAATAAGGCAATTAGACAAAAACTTAATCATAGGCTTACTATTGTTAAGTATTTACTAAATAAAAGAGCTATAAGAGCAACCCTACAGTTATAAAAATCTTTTTATCAAGTTTTTTTATTTTAGCCTTAACTTCAGTTAAACTATCATTATAAGGTTTTCTAATATAAATGTATATAGGGCCTGAGAAGGTTTTTAAAATACATAGATCGAAGAATATATCAGAAATATAAATATTAGCTGCAGTAGGTAGTACTTGTCAGAATAAAGAACTTAAAACCTTCGCTATAGCTTTAAGCTTATCGTCAGCTCTCCTAAGGAGGACCGGTATAATAAAGGTTAAAGGGTATGGGTTAATGCCAATGATATCAGTAGAAGAAATAGGGGAAAAATCTACAGAAAAAAGGGTTTTGTATGATCAAGACCTTAATCTATCTGGAGAAAAAAGCCAAAATGCATAAATTAAATTATACCTTAAGGAAGATAATCTATTTATATTTCTATTTAAAAATATTGTTATTATATCTAGAAGAGGCCTTCAGCAAATAGACGAAGAATTCACTATAAAAAGAGTTTCTGAAGCTCAATGCTTTAAGCTATCTGGAGATAGAGCTCATAAAGTCAGTAAAGGGGATTTACTAAATCTTCTTAATTTATCTATAATAAACTTTATGACTTCCGATAAGGGTTTACGTATATTGACATAAATAGGGCCTGAGAAGGATTCAAACACATAAGTGTCATAAAAGATGTAGAATATATAAAGGCCTAGTTTTTCAATCAGAGATTTTCTCGTTAAAGAAAAACGAGACTCAAATCTTCCATTATTAAAGCAATGAGCGGCTAATCCTATTTCTCTTTCGGTCGTATAACTTAAGGAAGAAATAAAATTATCTCAACAAAGGTTTTTTTTACTTCATAAGGCATACAGAAAAGAACCTAACTTTGTATTATAAAAGGTTAATACATAAAAGATTGTCAATACAGGAATAATAGATAGCAGTTCTTTAAGATAATTTAAGGTATACACGTACGACTCTAATAAATTACTAAAGATTGCCTTTCAGGGCTTCAACAAAATAACTTCCACTGAAGTAGTGTATATAGGATAAGAATATACTATAAAAAGATTTTTAGAGGATCAAGATTTTAAACTATTTGAGAGAATACCCCAAAATGCATAAATTAATCTATCTATAGTTCTATCTAAAAGTATTGTTAGGATATCTAGAAGAGGCCTTCAGCAAATAGATGAAGAGTGCACTATAAAAAGAGTTTTAGACGTTCAGGACTTTAAGCTATTTGGGGAAAGTACCCATAAAGTATGTAAAGGAGCGTTACTAAATCTTTTTAACTTAAAAATAATAGCATGCATAACTTCTGATAAAGGTTTACGTATATTGACATAAATAGGGCCTGAGAAGGATTCAAACACATAAGTGTCATAAAAGAGGTAGAATATATAAAGACCTAATTTTTCAGGTAATGATTTTCGAGTTAAAGAAAAACGAGATTCAAATCTGCCGTTATTAAAGCAGTGAGCCGCTAACCCAATTTCTCTTTCGGTCGTATAACTTAAGGAAGAATAAAGGTACTTAAATATACTACAAAGTTTTTCTTTTAGTTCTTTAAGGTAATAAGCATAAGGGAAAGTAACAATACAATATACTGCCCAAATAAGAGGGATAAGGAAAAACCTTTTAGTTCCCTTGATGAGCTTAAATGCAAAAACCAAGATTTCTTTCAGTAGTACTATAGGAGATTTTATAAGATGTATGGAATGTGGTCCACAAAAGGAATAAAAGGTATACTCCTCACAACAAAAGCCCAATAGTAAAGAAAATAATTTTTTAGGTAAAAATTTTTCAGCCTTTCGAAGCAAAAAGCAAAGTGGTTCACTTAGTTTATTATCTAGGTAAGATAGGGATAAAATAATTTTAACTTTAGAGAAATCATAAAAATGGACTCATACCTTCCGGGAAGGGAGTCCTGTACAAAAATATTTTACAAATAAATTAATCATAATAAGGTTTTAATTACTTAATAAATAAAAAGGGGGGAAATAAAAGTATAGCAATTGGTAGAAAAGCTTTTCATCTAAGTCTTAAGTAATGGGCAATAGTAAATAAATAAATTGCTATTAAAGAAGGGTAATAGTATATCGGAGGTAAGGTAATTTCTAAGAATTGCCAAAATCTGCCAAGAGATAGTGCCTTTATATAAGATAATTTTTTGAAGAAATAATAAAGGAAAAAGCATCTACCAGATAAAACTCTGTAGACAAAAAACAATAAAAAAAGAGAAAGAAATAAAAATATAAAATACAGAGTATACTTTAATACTAATAGATCTTTAGAATAAGATGCAAAAGGGACTAAATAATTTAAATAAAATACTCTTATAGTACATAATGCAGATATCTCTTCAGAGAAAATACCAAAATAAATATAAGTTAAAAATGAAAAAATAGTTATGTAGCTGATGTATAAAATTTCTAATAAATAAAGTATTAACATAATAATATTAGGATTAAAATGAAAGCTCAAATTAAGTCAACTAATTTCCAATAAGATACTAGGGTATAAAATATATACACCGTATAAACGTCCATAGTTATTGGGGAAGTGTAGAAGGCAAAGAGGTAGTACATTATGTCGAAAAAAGCGTTATGTTTAAGTTCTGTTCCAATTTAGTATGGTGCGCTACTGTAAAATTACCTAAAGAGGCAAAGGACTCTACAT
>CAXASE010000068.1:0-47522 GCA_963971465.1 Lepidochitona cinerea
CAGGCTTTTGTGGACCAGGGCTAGGTTTGAGCAACCACAAGACTCTTATTGTAGGGTGTAAAATACTTGTATATGCCTCAGTAGTGATCCATTTCCATCAATGAGGTCTAGGAATGACATTTCACTTCTTGGAATTATTAATGTTTTTCAAAGCAAATGATTATTTCAGGCTCATTAGCTATTGATGTAAAATAACCAGACCCCCCCCCCCTCCCACCCCCTTCCCTGTGGGTCTGAAATGATATAATCTGTACAAATTGCCCTTTTTATATCTTAACAGGTAAGCTGACATGACTGTGGCCCTGAATTGGACAGTTTTTAAATCACTGGAGAAGTTTTATTAGCTTTCAAACAGTCCAAATGTTAAGAAATCAGACATTTTTTGGACGGGTGGGGTGGGTTATCTCCCCTGGCTCTGCCCTTATGGCAGTCTCTAACCCGGACAGATGCTAACAGTAAACTACAACCAACAACCCATCATTTCCAGCAAATTTGAAGGGTATTTGATGATTCACCTTTTTATAGCGAGGAATAACATTTTGAATTGGTCCTCAGAAAAACTTTAAAATATAAGCCTGGAAACATGAAGGGGGTGGGTGTGTAAATTACTTCGCAAATTCAAAACGACTGGCCGAAAAGCTTTGATCTTTTGAAATTCAATTTGATATTGGTTAATAAAAGCAAAGTTATTAAATTTGACAAATTTCGAGGAATTATATCCTTGTTATAGGTCACAACACCCAGTTTGTGTTTTCTCAGCCAATGAAAATTGACTTCGGTTATACAGGAGCTAGAAGGTGGCTACATAGTGATAGTTTGGTATCTGGGTTATTTGAATATTGGATTGAAACTAACATAGGTCTACTGTACATACTTTAAGCTTTCAATCAATGCCTGATAACAGATTTTTGTGTGTGTTTTTTTAATGTTCACCCAATTTTGAAAATACCAAAGTTTGGCTAGAATAAGTAAGCCTAAAACTGTCAAAATGGCGGTACCCATGTTAAATTGTGTGTAGCTTGAAACCGGCATGCACTATGTCAACTTTATTTGGTTGTAAAGGATTTCTCATGTGTTGATCTATTTGGAAATGGTTAGGAAAAGTCTTAACGAGATTTAGGTAATTAGCCACAAATCAAAACGTTAACATTACCGCAAATGGGAAATGAAACTGTATCATGTAACCTATAGTGAAGTGTGAAAAGTAAGTATTTTGTTCTAAATTTTCAAACCACCACCATTTTTGGTGCCGTTGTATCTGGACTACATATTTGAAATATAAAATAAATGAATTCAGTAAAAAAAATTTAAATATTCACCACTTTTTCTGAAAAACAGGCTTTTGTGGACCAGGGCTAGGTTTGAGCAACCACAAGACTCTTATTGTAGGGTGTAAAATACTTGTATATGCCTCAGTAGTGATCCATTTCCATCAATGAGGTCTAGGAATGACATTTCACTTCTTGGAATTATTAATGTTTTTCAAAGCAAATGATTATTTCAGGCTCATTAGCTATTGATGTAAAATAACCAGACCCCCCCCCCTCCCACCCCCTTCCCTGTGGGTCTGAAATGATATAATCTGTACAAATTGCCCTTTTTATATCTTAACAGGTAAGCTGACATGACTGTGGCCCTGAATTGGACAGTTTTTAAATCACTGGAGAAGTTTTATTAGCTTTCAAACAGTCCAAATGTTAAGAAATCAGACATTTTTTGGACGGGTGGGGTGGGTTATCTCCCCTGGCTCTGCCCTTATGGCAGTCTCTAACCCGGACAGATGCTAACAGTAAACTACAACCAACAACCCATCATTTCCAGCAAATTTGAAGGGTATTTGATGATTCACCTTTTTATAGCGAGGAATAACATTTTGAATTGGTCCTCAGAAAAACTTTAAAATATAAGCCTGGAAACATGAAGGGGGTGGGTGTGTAAATTACTTCGCAAATTCAAAACGACTGGCCGAAAAGCTTTGATCTTTTGAAATTCAATTTGATATTGGTTAATAAAAGCAAAGTTATTAAATTTGACAAATTTCGAGGAATTATATCCTTGTTATAGGTCACAACACCCAGTTTGTGTTTTCTCAGCCAATGAAAATTGACTTCGGTTATACAGGAGCTAGAAGGTGGCTACATAGTGATAGTTTGGTATCTGGGTTATTTGAATATTGGATTGAAACTAACATAGGTCTACTGTACATACTTTAAGCTTTCAATCAATGCCTGATAACAGATTTTTGTGTGTGTTTTTTTAATGTTCACCCAATTTTGAAAATACCAAAGTTTGGCTAGAATAAGTAAGCCTAAAACTGTCAAAATGGCGGTACCCATGTTAAATTGTGTGTAGCTTGAAACCGGCATGCACTATGTCAACTTTATTTGGTTGTAAAGGATTTCTCATGTGTTGATCTATTTGGAAATGGTTAGGAAAAGTCTTAACGAGATTTAGGTAATTAGCCACAAATCAAAACGTTAACATTACCGCAAATGGGAAATGAAACTGTATCATGTAACCTATAGTGAAGTGTGAAAAGTAAGTATTTTGTTCTAAATTTTCAAACCACCACCATTTTTGGTGCCGTTGTATCTGGACTACATATTTGAAATATAAAATAAATGAATTCAGTAAAAAATTTTTAAATATTCACCACTTTTTCTGAAAAACAGGCTTTTGTGGACCAGGGCTAGGTTTGAGCAACCACAAGACTCTTATTGTAGGGTGTAAAATACTTGTATATGCCTCAGTAGTGATCCATTTCCATCAATGAGGTCTAGGAATGACATTTCACTTCTTGGAATTATTAATGTTTTTCAAAGCAAATGATTATTTCAGGCTCATTAGCTATTGATGTAAAATAACCAGACCCCCCCCCCTCCCACCCCCTTCCCTGTGGGTCTGAAATGATATAATCTGTACAAATTGCCCTTTTTATATCTTAACAGGTAAGCTGACATGACTGTGGCCCTGAATTGGACAGTTTTTAAATCACTGGAGAAGTTTTATTAGCTTTCAAACAGTCCAAATGTTAAGAAATCAGACATTTTTTGGACGGGTGGGGTGGGTTATCTCCCCTGGCTCTGCCCTTATGGCAGTCTCTAACCCGGACAGATGCTAACAGTAAACTACAACCAACAACCCATCATTTCCAGCAAATTTGAAGGGTATTTGATGATTCACCTTTTTATAGCGAGGAATAACATTTTGAATTGGTCCTCAGAAAAACTTTAAAATATAAGCCTGGAAACATGAAGGGGGTGGGTGTGTAAATTACTTCGCAAATTCAAAACGACTGGCCGAAAAGCTTTGATCTTTTGAAATTCAATTTGATATTGGTTAATAAAAGCAAAGTTATTAAATTTGACAAATTTCGAGGAATTATATCCTTGTTATAGGTCACAACACCCAGTTTGTGTTTTCTCAGCCAATGAAAATTGACTTCGGTTATACAGGAGCTAGAAGGTGGCTACATAGTGATAGTTTGGTATCTGGGTTATTTGAATATTGGATTGAAACTAACATAGGTCTACTGTACATACTTTAAGCTTTCAATCAATGCCTGATAACAGATTTTTGTGTGTGTTTTTTTAATGTTCACCCAATTTTGAAAATACCAAAGTTTGGCTAGAATAAGTAAGCCTAAAACTGTCAAAATGGCGGTACCCATGTTAAATTGTGTGTAGCTTGAAACCGGCATGCACTATGTCAACTTTATTTGGTTGTAAAGGATTTCTCATGTGTTGATCTATTTGGAAATGGTTAGGAAAAGTCTTAACGAGATTTAGGTAATTAGCCACAAATCAAAACGTTAACATTACCGCAAATGGGAAATGAAACTGTATCATGTAACCTATAGTGAAGTGTGAAAAGTAAGTATTTTGTTCTAAATTTTCAAACCACCACCATTTTTGGTGCCGTTGTATCTGGACTACATATTTGAAATATAAAATAAATGAATTCAGTAAAAAAAATTTAAATATTCACCACTTTTTCTGAAAAACAGGCTTTTGTGGACCAGGGCTAGGTTTGAGCAACCACAAGACTCTTATTGTAGGGTGTAAAATACTTGTATATGCCTCAGTAGTGATCCATTTCCATCAATGAGGTCTAGGAATGACATTTCACTTCTTGGAATTATTAATGTTTTTCAAAGCAAATGATTATTTCAGGCTCATTAGCTATTGATGTAAAATAACCAGACCCCCCCCCCCTCCCACCCCCTTCCCTGTGGGTCTGAAATGATATAATCTGTACAAATTGCCCTTTTTATATCTTAACAGGTAAGCTGACATGACTGTGGCCCTGAATTGGACAGTTTTTAAATCACTGGAGAAGTTTTATTAGCTTTCAAACAGTCCAAATGTTAAGAAATCAGACATTTTTTGGACGGGTGGGGTGGGTTATCTCCCCTGGCTCTGCCCTTATGGCAGTCTCTAACCCGGACAGATGCTAACAGTAAACTACAACCAACAACCCATCATTTCCAGCAAATTTGAAGGGTATTTGATGATTCACCTTTTTATAGCGAGGAATAACATTTTGAATTGGTCCTCAGAAAAACTTTAAAATATAAGCCTGGAAACATGAAGGGGGTGGGTGTGTAAATTACTTCGCAAATTCAAAACGACTGGCCGAAAAGCTTTGATCTTTTGAAATTCAATTTGATATTGGTTAATAAAAGCAAAGTTATTAAATTTGACAAATTTCGAGGAATTATATCCTTGTTATAGGTCACAACACCCAGTTTGTGTTTTCTCAGCCAATGAAAATTGACTTCGGTTATACAGGAGCTAGAAGGTGGCTACATAGTGATAGTTTGGTATCTGGGTTATTTGAATATTGGATTGAAACTAACATAGGTCTACTGTACATACTTTAAGCTTTCAATCAATGCCTGATAACAGATTTTTGTGTGTGTTTTTTTAATGTTCACCCAATTTTGAAAATACCAAAGTTTGGCTAGAATAAGTAAGCCTAAAACTGTCAAAATGGCGGTACCCATGTTAAATTGTGTGTAGCTTGAAACCGGCATGCACTATGTCAACTTTATTTGGTTGTAAAGGATTTCTCATGTGTTGATCTATTTGGAAATGGTTAGGAAAAGTCTTAACGAGATTTAGGTAATTAGCCACAAATCAAAACGTTAACATTACCGCAAATGGGAAATGAAACTGTATCATGTAACCTATAGTGAAGTGTGAAAAGTAAGTATTTTGTTCTAAATTTTCAAACCACCACCATTTTTGGTGCCGTTGTATCTGGACTACATATTTGAAATATAAAATAAATGAATTCAGTAAAAAAAATTTAAATATTCACCACTTTTTCTGAAAAACAGGCTTTTGTGGACCAGGGCTAGGTTTGAGCAACCACAAGACTCTTATTGTAGGGTGTAAAATACTTGTATATGCCTCAGTAGTGATCCATTTCCATCAATGAGGTCTAGGAATGACATTTCACTTCTTGGAATTATTAATGTTTTTCAAAGCAAATGATTATTTCAGGCTCATTAGCTATTGATGTAAAATAACCAGACCCCCCCCCCCTCCCACCCCCTTCCCTGTGGGTCTGAAATGATATAATCTGTACAAATTGCCCTTTTTATATCTTAACAGGTAAGCTGACATGACTGTGGCCCTGAATTGGACAGTTTTTAAATCACTGGAGAAGTTTTATTAGCTTTCAAACAGTCCAAATGTTAAGAAATCAGACATTTTTTGGACGGGTGGGGTGGGTTATCTCCCCTGGCTCTGCCCTTATGGCAGTCTCTAACCCGGACAGATGCTAACAGTAAACTACAACCAACAACCCATCATTTCCAGCAAATTTGAAGGGTATTTGATGATTCACCTTTTTATAGCGAGGAATAACATTTTGAATTGGTCCTCAGAAAAACTTTAAAATATAAGCCTGGAAACATGAAGGGGGTGGGTGTGTAAATTACTTCGCAAATTCAAAACGACTGGCCGAAAAGCTTTGATCTTTTGAAATTCAATTTGATATTGGTTAATAAAAGCAAAGTTATTAAATTTGACAAATTTCGAGGAATTATATCCTTGTTATAGTGAAGTGTGAAAAGTAAGTATTTTGTTCTAAATTTTCAAACCACCACCATTTTTGGTGCCGTTGTATCTGGACTACATATTTGAAATATAAAATAAATGAATTCAGTAAAAAAAATTTAAATATTCACCACTTTTTCTGAAAAACAGGCTTTTGTGGACCAGGGCTAGGTTTGAGCAACCACAAGACTCTTATTGTAGGGTGTAAAATACTTGTATATGCCTCAGTAGTGATCCATTTCCATCAATGAGGTCTAGGAATGACATTTCACTTCTTGGAATTATTAATGTTTTTCAAAGCAAATGATTATTTCAGGCTCATTAGCTATTGATGTAAAATAACCAGACCCCCCCCCCTCCCACCCCCTTCCCTGTGGGTCTGAAATGATATAATCTGTACAAATTGCCCTTTTTATATCTTAACAGGTAAGCTGACATGACTGTGGCCCTGAATTGGACAGTTTTTAAATCACTGGAGAAGTTTTATTAGCTTTCAAACAGTCCAAATGTTAAGAAATCAGACATTTTTTGGACGGGTGGGGTGGGTTATCTCCCCTGGCTCTGCCCTTATGGCAGTCTCTAACCCGGACAGATGCTAACAGTAAACTACAACCAACAACCCATCATTTCCAGCAAATTTGAAGGGTATTTGATGATTCACCTTTTTATAGCGAGGAATAACATTTTGAATTGGTCCTCAGAAAAACTTTAAAATATAAGCCTGGAAACATGAAGGGGGTGGGTGTGTAAATTACTTCGCAAATTCAAAACGACTGGCCGAAAAGCTTTGATCTTTTGAAATTCAATTTGATATTGGTTAATAAAAGCAAAGTTATTAAATTTGACAAATTTCGAGGAATTATATCCTTGTTATAGGTCACAACACCCAGTTTGTGTTTTCTCAGCCAATGAAAATTGACTTCGGTTATACAGGAGCTAGAAGGTGGCTACATAGTGATAGTTTGGTATCTGGGTTATTTGAATATTGGATTGAAACTAACATAGGTCTACTGTACATACTTTAAGCTTTCAATCAATGCCTGATAACAGATTTTTGTGTGTGTTTTTTTAATGTTCACCCAATTTTGAAAATACCAAAGTTTGGCTAGAATAAGTAAGCCTAAAACTGTCAAAATGGCGGTACCCATGTTAAATTGTGTGTAGCTTGAAACCGGCATGCACTATGTCAACTTTATTTGGTTGTAAAGGATTTCTCATGTGTTGATCTATTTGGAAATGGTTAGGAAAAGTCTTAACGAGATTTAGGTAATTAGCCACAAATCAAAACGTTAACATTACCGCAAATGGGAAATGAAACTGTATCATGTAACCTATAGTGAAGTGTGAAAAGTAAGTATTTTGTTCTAAATTTTCAAACCACCACCATTTTTGGTGCCGTTGTATCTGGACTACATATTTGAAATATAAAATAAATGAATTCAGTAAAAAATTTTTAAATATTCACCACTTTTTCTGAAAAACAGGCTTTTGTGGACCAGGGCTAGGTTTGAGCAACCACAAGACTCTTATTGTAGGGTGTAAAATACTTGTATATGCCTCAGTAGTGATCCATTTCCATCAATGAGGTCTAGGAATGACATTTCACTTCTTGGAATTATTAATGTTTTTCAAAGCAAATGATTATTTCAGGCTCATTAGCTATTGATGTAAAATAACCAGACCCCCCCCCCTCCCACCCCCTTCCCTGTGGGTCTGAAATGATATAATCTGTACAAATTGCCCTTTTTATATCTTAACAGGTAAGCTGACATGACTGTGGCCCTGAATTGGACAGTTTTTAAATCACTGGAGAAGTTTTATTAGCTTTCAAACAGTCCAAATGTTAAGAAATCAGACATTTTTTGGACGGGTGGGGTGGGTTATCTCCCCTGGCTCTGCCCTTATGGCAGTCTCTAACCCGGACAGATGCTAACAGTAAACTACAACCAACAACCCATCATTTCCAGCAAATTTGAAGGGTATTTGATGATTCACCTTTTTATAGCGAGGAATAACATTTTGAATTGGTCCTCAGAAAAACTTTAAAATATAAGCCTGGAAACATGAAGGGGGTGGGTGTGTAAATTACTTCGCAAATTCAAAACGACTGGCCGAAAAGCTTTGATCTTTTGAAATTCAATTTGATATTGGTTAATAAAAGCAAAGTTATTAAATTTGACAAATTTCGAGGAATTATATCCTTGTTATAGGTCACAACACCCAGTTTGTGTTTTCTCAGCCAATGAAAATTGACTTCGGTTATACAGGAGCTAGAAGGTGGCTACATAGTGATAGTTTGGTATCTGGGTTATTTGAATATTGGATTGAAACTAACATAGGTCTACTGTACATACTTTAAGCTTTCAATCAATGCCTGATAACAGATTTTTGTGTGTGTTTTTTTAATGTTCACCCAATTTTGAAAATACCAAAGTTTGGCTAGAATAAGTAAGCCTAAAACTGTCAAAATGGCGGTACCCATGTTAAATTGTGTGTAGCTTGAAACCGGCATGCACTATGTCAACTTTATTTGGTTGTAAAGGATTTCTCATGTGTTGATCTATTTGGAAATGGTTAGGAAAAGTCTTAACGAGATTTAGGTAATTAGCCACAAATCAAAACGTTAACATTACCGCAAATGGGAAATGAAACTGTATCATGTAACCTATAGTGAAGTGTGAAAAGTAAGTATTTTGTTCTAAATTTTCAAACCACCACCATTTTTGGTGCTGTTGTATCTGGACTACATATTTGAAATATAAAATAAATGAATTCAGTAAAACAAATTTAAATATTCACCACTTTTTCTGAAAAACAGGCTTTTGTGGACCAGGGCTAGGTTTGAGCAACCACAAGACTCTTATTGTAGGGTGTAAAATACTTGTATATGCCTCAGTAGTGATCCATTTCCATCAATGAGGTCTAGGAATGACATTTCACTTCTTGGAATTATTAATGTTTTTCAAAGCAAATGATTATTTCAGGCTCATTAGCTATTGATGTAAAATAACCAGACCCCCCCCCCTCCCACCCCCTTCCCTGTGGGTCTGAAATGATATAATCTGTACAAATTGCCCTTTTTATATCTTAACAGGTAAGCTGACATGACTGTGGCCCTGAATTGGACAGTTTTTAAATCACTGGAGAAGTTTTATTAGCTTTCAAACAGTCCAAATGTTAAGAAATCAGACATTTTTTGGACGGGTGGGGTGGGTTATCTCCCCTGGCTCTGCCCTTATGGCAGTCTCTAACCCGGACAGATGCTAACAGTAAACTACAACCAACAACCCATCATTTCCAGCAAATTTGAAGGGTATTTGATGATTCACCTTTTTATAGCGAGGAATAACATTTTGAATTGGTCCTCAGAAAAACTTTAAAATATAAGCCTGGAAACATGAAGGGGGTGGGTGTGTAAATTACTTCGCAAATTCAAAACGACTGGCCGAAAAGCTTTGATCTTTTGAAATTCAATTTGATATTGGTTAATAAAAGCAAAGTTATTAAATTTGACAAATTTCGAGGAATTATATCCTTGTTATAGTGAAGTGTGAAAAGTAAGTATTTTGTTCTAAATTTTCAAACCACCACCATTTTTGGTGCCGTTGTATCTGGACTACATATTTGAAATATAAAATAAATGAATTCAGTAAAAATTTTTTAAATATTCACCACTTTTTCTGAAAAACAGGCTTTTGTGGACCAGGGCTAGGTTTGAGCAACCACAAGACTCTTATTGTAGGGTGTAAAATACTTGTATATGCCTCAGTAGTGATCCATTTCCATCAATGAGGTCTAGGAATGACATTTCACTTCTTGGAATTATTAATGTTTTTCAAAGCAAATGATTATTTCAGGCTCATTAGCTATTGATGTAAAATAACCAGACCCCCCCCCCCTCCCACCCCCTTCCCTGTGGGTCTGAAATGATATAATCTGTACAAATTGCCCTTTTTATATCTTAACAGGTAAGCTGACATGACTGTGGCCCTGAATTGGACAGTTTTTAAATCACTGGAGAAGTTTTATTAGCTTTCAAACAGTCCAAATGTTAAGAAATCAGACATTTTTTGGACGGGTGGGGTGGGTTATCTCCCCTGGCTCTGCCCTTATGGCAGTCTCTAACCCGGACAGATGCTAACAGTAAACTACAACCAACAACCCATCATTTCCAGCAAATTTGAAGGGTATTTGATGATTCACCTTTGTATAGCGAGGAATAACATTTTGAATTGGTCCTCAGAAAAACTTTAAAATATAAGCCTGGAAACATGAAGGGGGTGGGTGTGTAAATTACTTCGCAAATTCAAAACGACTGGCCGAAAAGCTTTGATCTTTTGAAATTCAATTTGATATTGGTTAATAAAAGCAAAGTTATTAAATTTGACAAATTTCGAGGAATTATATCCTTGTTATAGGTCACAACACCCAGTTTGTGTTTTCTCAGCCAATGAAAATTGACTTCGGTTATACAGGAGCTAGAAGGTGGCTACATAGTGATAGTTTGGTATCTGGGTTATTTGAATATTGGATTGAAACTAACATAGGTCTACTGTACATACTTTAAGCTTTCAATCAATGCCTGATAACAGATTTTTGTGTGTGTTTTTTTAATGTTCACCCAATTTTGAAAATACCAAAGTTTGGCTAGAATAAGTAAGCCTAAAACTGTCAAAATGGCGGTACCCATGTTAAATTGTGTGTAGCTTGAAACCGGCATGCACTATGTCAACTTTATTTGGTTGTAAAGGATTTCTCATGTGTTGATCTATTTGGAAATGGTTAGGAAAAGTCTTAACGAGATTTAGGTAATTAGCCACAAATCAAAACGTTAACATTACCGCAAATGGGAAATGAAACTGTATCATGTAACCTATAGTGAAGTGTGAAAAGTAAGTATTTTGTTCTAAATTTTCAAACCACCACCATTTTTGGTGCCGTTGTATCTGGACTACATATTTGAAATATAAAATAAATGAATTCAGTAAAAAAAATTTAAATATTCACCACTTTTTCTGAAAAACAGGCTTTTGTGGACCAGGGCTAGGTTTGAGCAACCACAAGACTCTTATTGTAGGGTGTAAAATACTTGTATATGCCTCAGTAGTGATCCATTTCCATCAATGAGGTCTAGGAATGACATTTCACTTCTTGGAATTATTAATGTTTTTCAAAGCAAATGATTATTTCAGGCTCATTAGCTATTGATGTAAAATAACCAGACCCCCCCCCCTCCCACCCCCTTCCCTGTGGGTCTGAAATGATATAATCTGTACAAATTGCCCTTTTTATATCTTAACAGGTAAGCTGACATGACTGTGGCCCTGAATTGGACAGTTTTTAAATCACTGGAGAAGTTTTATTAGCTTTCAAACAGTCCAAATGTTAAGAAATCAGACATTTTTTGGACGGGTGGGGTGGGTTATCTCCCCTGGCTCTGCCCTTATGGCAGTCTCTAACCCGGACAGATGCTAACAGTAAACTACAACCAACAACCCATCATTTCCAGCAAATTTGAAGGGTATTTGATGATTCACCTTTTTATAGCGAGGAATAACATTTTGAATTGGTCCTCAGAAAAACTTTAAAATATAAGCCTGGAAACATGAAGGGGGTGGGTGTGTAAATTACTTCGCAAATTCAAAACGACTGGCCGAAAAGCTTTGATCTTTTGAAATTCAATTTGATATTGGTTAATAAAAGCAAAGTTATTAAATTTGACAAATTTCGAGGAATTATATCCTTGTTATAGTGAAGTGTGAAAAGTAAGTATTTTGTTCTAAATTTTCAAACCACCACCATTTTTGGTGCCGTTGTATCTGGACTACATATTTGAAATATAAAATAAATGAATTCAGTAAAAAAAATTTAAATATTCACCACTTTTTCTGAAAAACAGGCTTTTGTGGACCAGGGCTAGGTTTGAGCAACCACAAGACTCTTATTGTAGGGTGTAAAATACTTGTATATGCCTCAGTAGTGATCCATTTCCATCAATGAGGTCTAGGAATGACATTTCACTTCTTGGAATTATTAATGTTTTTCAAAGCAAATGATTATTTCAGGCTCATTAGCTATTGATGTAAAATAACCAGACCCCCCCCCCCTCCCACCCCCTTCCCTGTGGGTCTGAAATGATATAATCTGTACAAATTGCCCTTTTTATATCTTAACAGGTAAGCTGACATGACTGTGGCCCTGAATTGGACAGTTTTTAAATCACTGGAGAAGTTTTATTAGCTTTCAAACAGTCCAAATGTTAAGAAATCAGACATTTTTTGGACGGGTGGGGTGGGTTATCTCCCCTGGCTCTGCCCTTATGGCAGTCTCTAACCCGGACAGATGCTAACAGTAAACTACAACCAACAACCCATCATTTCCAGCAAATTTGAAGGGTATTTGATGATTCACCTTTTTATAGCGAGGAATAACATTTTGAATTGGTCCTCAGAAAAACTTTAAAATATAAGCCTGGAAACATGAAGGGGGTGGGTGTGTAAATTACTTCGCAAATTCAAAACGACTGGCCGAAAAGCTTTGATCTTTTGAAATTCAATTTGATATTGGTTAATAAAAGCAAAGTTATTAAATTTGACAAATTTCGAGGAATTATATCCTTGTTATAGGTCACAACACCCAGTTTGTGTTTTCTCAGCCAATGAAAATTGACTTCGGTTATACAGGAGCTAGAAGGTGGCTACATAGTGATAGTTTGGTATCTGGGTTATTTGAATATTGGATTGAAACTAACATAGGTCTACTGTACATACTTTAAGCTTTCAATCAATGCCTGATAACAGATTTTTGTGTGTGTTTTTTTAATGTTCACCCAATTTTGAAAATACCAAAGTTTGGCTAGAATAAGTAAGCCTAAAACTGTCAAAATGGCGGTACCCATGTTAAATTGTGTGTAGCTTGAAACCGGCATGCACTATGTCAACTTTATTTGGTTGTAAAGGATTTCTCATGTGTTGATCTATTTGGAAATGGTTAGGAAAAGTCTTAACGAGATTTAGGTAATTAGCCACAAATCAAAACGTTAACATTACCGCAAATGGGAAATGAAACTGTATCATGTAACCTATAGTGAAGTGTGAAAAGTAAGTATTTTGTTCTAAATTTTCAAACCACCACCATTTTTGGTGCCGTTGTATCTGGACTACATATTTGAAATATAAAATAAATGAATTCAGTAAAACAAATTTAAATATTCACCACTTTTTCTGAAAAACAGGCTTTTGTGGACCAGGGCTAGGTTTGAGCAACCACAAGACTCTTATTGTAGGGTGTAAAATACTTGTATATGCCTCAGTAGTGATCCATTTCCATCAATGAGGTCTAGGAATGACATTTCACTTCTTGGAATTATTAATGTTTTTCAAAGCAAATGATTATTTCAGGCTCATTAGCTATTGATGTAAAATAACCAGACCCCCCCCCCTCCCACCCCCTTCCCTGTGGGTCTGAAATGATATAATCTGTACAAATTGCCCTTTTTATATCTTAACAGGTAAGCTGACATGACTGTGGCCCTGAATTGGACAGTTTTTAAATCACTGGAGAAGTTTTATTAGCTTTCAAACAGTCCAAATGTTAAGAAATCAGACATTTTTTGGACGGGTGGGGTGGGTTATCTCCCCTGGCTCTGCCCTTATGGCAGTCTCTAACCCGGACAGATGCTAACAGTAAACTACAACCAACAACCCATCATTTCCAGCAAATTTGAAGGGTATTTGATGATTCACCTTTTTATAGCGAGGAATAACATTTTGAATTGGTCCTCAGAAAAACTTTAAAATATAAGCCTGGAAACATGAAGGGGGTGGGTGTGTAAATTACTTCGCAAATTCAAAACGACTGGCCGAAAAGCTTTGATCTTTTGAAATTCAATTTGATATTGGTTAATAAAAGCAAAGTTATTAAATTTGACAAATTTCGAGGAATTATATCCTTGTTATAGTGAAGTGTGAAAAGTAAGTATTTTGTTCTAAATTTTCAAACCACCACCATTTTTGGTGCCGTTGTATCTGGACTACATATTTGAAATATAAAATAAATGAATTCAGTAAAAAAAATTTAAATATTCACCACTTTTTCTGAAAAACAGGCTTTTGTGGACCAGGGCTAGGTTTGAGCAACCACAAGACTCTTATTGTAGGGTGTAAAATACTTGTATATGCCTCAGTAGTGATCCATTTCCATCAATGAGGTCTAGGAATGACATTTCACTTCTTGGAATTATTAATGTTTTTCAAAGCAACTGATTATTTCAGGCTCATTAGCTATTGATGTAAAATAACCAGACCCCCCCCCCTCCCACCCCCTTCCCTGTGGGTCTGAAATGATATAATCTGTACAAATTGCCCTTTTTATATCTTAACAGGTAAGCTGACATGACTGTGGCCCTGAATTGGACAGTTTTTAAATCACTGGAGAAGTTTTATTAGCTTTCAAACAGTCCAAATGTTAAGAAATCAGACATTTTTTGGACGGGTGGGGTGGGTTATCTCCCCTGGCTCTGCCCTTATGGCAGTCTCTAACCCGGACAGATGCTAACAGTAAACTACAACCAACAACCCATCATTTCCAGCAAATTTGAAGGGTATTTGATGATTCACCTTTTTATAGCGAGGAATAACATTTTGAATTGGTCCTCAGAAAAACTTTAAAATATAAGCCTGGAAACATGAAGGGGGTGGGTGTGTAAATTACTTCGCAAATTCAAAACGACTGGCCGAAAAGCTTTGATCTTTTGAAATTCAATTTGATATTGGTTAATAAAAGCAAAGTTATTAAATTTGACAAATTTCGAGGAATTATATCCTTGTTATAGTGAAGTGTGAAAAGTAAGTATTTTGTTCTAAATTTTCAAACCACCACCATTTTTGGTGCCGTTGTATCTGGACTACATATTTGAAATATAAAATAAATGAATTCAGTAAAAAAAATTTAAATATTCACCACTTTTTCTGAAAAACAGGCTTTTGTGGACCAGGGCTAGGTTTGAGCAACCACAAGACTCTTATTGTAGGGTGTAAAATACTTGTATATGCCTCAGTAGTGATCCATTTCCATCAATGAGGTCTAGGAATGACATTTCACTTCTTGGAATTATTAATGTTTTTCAAAGCAAATGATTATTTCAGGCTCATTAGCTATTGATGTAAAATAACCAGACCCCCCCCCCTCCCACCCCCTTCCCTGTGGGTCTGAAATGATATAATCTGTACAAATTGCCCTTTTTATATCTTAACAGGTAAGCTGACATGACTGTGGCCCTGAATTGGACAGTTTTTAAATCACTGGAGAAGTTTTATTAGCTTTCAAACAGTCCAAATGTTAAGAAATCAGACATTTTTTGGACGGGTGGGGTGGGTTATCTCCCCTGGCTCTGCCCTTATGGCAGTCTCTAACCCGGACAGATGCTAACAGTAAACTACAACCAACAACCCATCATTTCCAGCAAATTTGAAGGGTATTTGATGATTCACCTTTTTATAGCGAGGAATAACATTTTGAATTGGTCCTCAGAAAAACTTTAAAATATAAGCCTGGAAACATGAAGGGGGTGGGTGTGTAAATTACTTCGCAAATTCAAAACGACTGGCCGAAAAGCTTTGATCTTTTGAAATTCAATTTGATATTGGTTAATAAAAGCAAAGTTATTAAATTTGACAAATTTCGAGGAATTATATCCTTGTTATAGTGAAGTGTGAAAAGTAAGTATTTTGTTCTAAATTTTCAAACCACCACCATTTTTGGTGCCGTTGTATCTGGACTACATATTTGAAATATAAAATAAATGAATTCAGTAAAAAAAATTTAAATATTCACCACTTTTTCTGAAAAACAGGCTTTTGTGGACCAGGGCTAGGTTTGAGCAACCACAAGACTCTTATTGTAGGGTGTAAAATACTTGTATATGCCTCAGTAGTGATCCATTTCCATCAATGAGGTCTAGGAATGACATTTCACTTCTTGGAATTATTAATGTTTTTCAAAGCAAATGATTATTTCAGGCTCATTAGCTATTGATGTAAAATAACCAGACCCCCCCCCCTCCCACCCCCTTCCCTGTGGGTCTGAAATGATATAATCTGTACAAATTGCCCTTTTTATATCTTAACAGGTAAGCTGACATGACTGTGGCCCTGAATTGGACAGTTTTTAAATCACTGGAGAAGTTTTATTAGCTTTCAAACAGTCCAAATGTTAAGAAATCAGACATTTTTTGGACGGGTGGGGTGGGTTATCTCCCCTGGCTCTGCCCTTATGGCAGTCTCTAACCCGGACAGATGCTAACAGTAAACTACAACCAACAACCCATCATTTCCAGCAAATTTGAAGGGTATTTGATGATTCACCTTTTTATAGCGAGGAATAACATTTTGAATTGGTCCTCAGAAAAACTTTAAAATATAAGCCTGGAAACATGAAGGGGGTGGGTGTGTAAATTACTTCGCAAATTCAAAACGACTGGCCGAAAAGCTTTGATCTTTTGAAATTCAATTTGATATTGGTTAATAAAAGCAAAGTTATTAAATTTGACAAATTTCGAGGAATTATATCCTTGTTATAGGTCACAACACCCAGTTTGTGTTTTCTCAGCCAATGAAAATTGACTTCGGTTATACAGGAGCTAGAAGGTGGCTACATAGTGATAGTTTGGTATCTGGGTTATTTGAATATTGGATTGAAACTAACATAGGTCTACTGTACATACTTTAAGCTTTCAATCAATGCCTGATAACAGATTTTTGTGTGTGTTTTTTTAATGTTCACCCAATTTTGAAAATACCAAAGTTTGGCTAGAATAAGTAAGCCTAAAACTGTCAAAATGGCGGTACCCATGTTAAATTGTGTGTAGCTTGAAACCGGCATGCACTATGTCAACTTTATTTGGTTGTAAAGGATTTCTCATGTGTTGATCTATTTGGAAATGGTTAGGAAAAGTCTTAACGAGATTTAGGTAATTAGCCACAAATCAAAACGTTAACATTACCGCAAATGGGAAATGAAACTGTATCATGTAACCTATAGTGAAGTGTGAAAAGTAAGTATTTTGTTCTAAATTTTCAAACCACCACCATTTTTGGTGCCGTTGTATCTGGACTACATATTTGAAATATAAAATAAATGAATTCAGTAAAACATATTTAAATATTCACCACTTTTTCTGAAAAACAGGCTTTTGTGGACCAGGGCTAGGTTTGAGCAACCACAAGACTCTTATTGTAGGGTGTAAAATACTTGTATATGCATCAGTAGTGATCCATTTCCATCAATGAGGTCTAGGAATGACATTTCACTTCTTGGAATTATTAATGTTTTTCAAAGCAAATGATTATTTCAGGCTCATTAGCTATTGATGTAAAATAACCAGACCCCCCCCCCCTCCCACCCCCTTCCCTGTGGGTCTGAAATGATATAATCTGTACAAATTGCCCTTTTTATATCTTAACAGGTAAGCTGACATGACTGTGGCCCTGAATTGGACAGTTTTTAAATCACTGGAGAAGTTTTATTAGCTTTCAAACAGTCCAAATGTTAAGAAATCAGACATTTTTTGGACGGGTGGGGTGGGTTATCTCCCCTGGCTCTGCCCTTATGGCAGTCTCTAACCCGGACAGATGCTAACAGTAAACTACAACCAACAACCCATCATTTCCAGCAAATTTGAAGGGTATTTGATGATTCACCTTTTTATAGCGAGGAATAACATTTTGAATTGGTCCTCAGAAAAACTTTAAAATATAAGCCTGGAAACATGAAGGGGGTGGGTGTGTAAATTACTTCGCAAATTCAAAACGACTGGCCGAAAAGCTTTGATCTTTTGAAATTCAATTTGATATTGGTTAATAAAAGCAAAGTTATTAAATTTGACAAATTTCGAGGAATTATATCCTTGTTATAGTGAAGTGTGAAAAGTAAGTATTTTGTTCTAAATTTTCAAACCACCACCATTTTTGGTGCCGTTGTATCTGGACTACATATTTGAAATATAAAATAAATGAATTCAGTAAAAAAAATTTAAATATTCACCACTTTTTCTGAAAAACAGGCTTTTGTGGACCAGGGCTAGGTTTGAGCAACCACAAGACTCTTATTGTAGGGTGTAAAATACTTGTATATGCCTCAGTAGTGATCCATTTCCATCAATGAGGTCTAGGAATGACATTTCACTTCTTGGAATTATTAATGTTTTTCAAAGCAAATGATTATTTCAGGCTCATTAGCTATTGATGTAAAATAACCAGACCCCCCCCCCCTCCCACCCCCTTCCCTGTGGGTCTGAAATGATATAATCTGTACAAATTGCCCTTTTTATATCTTAACAGGTAAGCTGACATGACTGTGGCCCTGAATTGGACAGTTTTTAAATCACTGGAGAAGTTTTATTAGCTTTCAAACAGTCCAAATGTTAAGAAATCAGACATTTTTTGGACGGGTGGGGTGGGTTATCTCCCCTGGCTCTGCCCTTATGGCAGTCTCTAACCCGGACAGATGCTAACAGTAAACTACAACCAACAACCCATCATTTCCAGCAAATTTGAAGGGTATTTGATGATTCACCTTTTTATAGCGAGGAATAACATTTTGAATTGGTCCTCAGAAAAACTTTAAAATATAAGCCTGGAAACATGAAGGGGGTGGGTGTGTAAATTACTTCGCAAATTCAAAACGACTGGCCGAAAAGCTGTGATCTTTTGAAATTCAATTTGATATTGGTTAATAAAAGCAAAGTTATTAAATTTGACAAATTTCGAGGAATTATATCCTTGTTATAGGTCACAACACCCAGTTTGTGTTTTCTCAGCCAATGAAAATTGACTTCGGTTATACAGGAGCTAGAAGGTGGCTACATAGTGATAGTTTGGTATCTGGGTTATTTGAATATTGGATTGAAACTAACATAGGTCTACTGTACATACTTTAAGCTTTCAATCAATGCCTGATAACAGATTTTTGTGTGTGTTTTTTTAATGTTCACCCAATTTTGAAAATACCAAAGTTTGGCTAGAATAAGTAAGCCTAAAACTGTCAAAATGGCGGTACCCATGTTAAATTGTGTGTAGCTTGAAACCGGCATGCACTATGTCAACTTTATTTGGTTGTAAAGGATTTCTCATGTGTTGATCTATTTGGAAATGGTTAGGAAAAGTCTTAACGAGATTTAGGTAATTAGCCACAAATCAAAACGTTAACATTACCGCAAATGGGAAATGAAACTGTATCATGTAACCTATAGTGAAGTGTGAAAAGTAAGTATTTTGTTCTAAATTTTCAAACCACCACCATTTTTGGTGCCGTTGTATCTGGACTACATATTTGAAATATAAAATAAATGAATTCAGTAAAACAAATTTAAATATTCACCACTTTTTCTGAAAAACAGGCTTTTGTGGACCAGGGCTAGGTTTGAGCAACCACAAGACTCTTATTGTAGGGTGTAAAATACTTGTATATGCCTCAGTAGTGATCCATTTCCATCAATGAGGTCTAGGAATGACATTTCACTTCTTGGAATTATTAATGTTTTTCAAAGCAAATGATTATTTCAGGCTCATTAGCTATTGATGTAAAATAACCAGACCAGTTTTTAAATCACTGGAGAAGTTTTATTAGCTTTCAAACAGTCCAAATGTAAAGAAATCAGACATTTTTTGGACGGGTGGGGTGGGTTATCTCCCCTGGCTCTGCCCTTATGGCAGTCTCTAACCCGGACAGATGCTAACAGTAAACTACAACCAACAACCCATCATTTCCAGCAAATTTGAAGGGTATTTGATGATTCACCTTTTTATAGCGAGGAATAACATTTTGAATTGGTCCTCAGAAAAACTTTAAAATATAAGCCTGGAAACATGAAGGGGGTGGGTGTGTAAATTACTTCGCAAATTCAAAACGACTGGCCGAAAAGCTTTGATCTTTTGAAATTCAATTTGATATTGGTTAATAAAAGCAAAGTTATTAAATTTGACAAATTTCGAGGAATTATATCCTTGTTATAGGTCACAACACCCAGTTTGTGTTTTCTCAGCCAATGAAAATTGACTTCGGTTATACAGGAGCTAGAAGGTGGCTACATAGTGATAGTTTGGTATCTGGGTTATTTGAATATTGGATTGAAACTAACATAGGTCTACTGTACATACTTTAAGCTTTCAATCAATGCCTGATAACAGATTTTTGTGTGTGTTTTTTTAATGTTCACCCAATTTTGAAAATACCAAAGTTTGGCTAGAATAAGTAAGCCTAAAACTGTCAAAATGGCGGTACCCATGTTAAATTGTGTGTAGCTTGAAACCGGCATGCACTATGTCAACTTTAATTGGTTGTAAAGGATTTCTCATGTGTTGATCTATTTGGAAATGGTTAGGAAAAGTCTTAACGAGATTTAGGTAATTAGCCACAAATCAAAACGTTAACATTACCGCAAATGGGAAATGAAACTGTATCATGTAACCTATAGTGAAGTGTGAAAAGTAAGTATTTTGTTCTAAATTTTCAAACCACCACCATTTTTGGTGCCGTTGTATCTGGACTACATATTTGAAATATAAAATAAATGAATTCAGTAAAAAAAATTTAAATATTCACCACTTTTTCTGAAAAACAGGCTTTTGTGGACCAGGGCTAGGTTTGAGCAACCACAAGACTCTTATTGTAGGGTGTAAAATACTTGTATATGCCTCAGTAGTGATCCATTTCCATCAATGAGGTCTAGGAATGACATTTCACTTCTTGGAATTATTAATGTTTTTCAAAGCAAATGATTATTTCAGGCTCATTAGCTATTGATGTAAAATAACCAGACCCCCCCCCCCTCCCACCCCCTTCCCTGTGGGTCTGAAATGATATAATCTGTACAAATTGCCCTTTTTATATCTTAACAGGTAAGCTGACATGACTGTGGCCCTGAATTGGACAGTTTTTAAATCACTGGAGAAGTTTTATTAGCTTTCAAACAGTCCAAATGTTAAGAAATCAGACATTTTTTGGACGGGTGGGGTGGGTTATCTCCCCTGGCTCTGCCCTTATGGCAGTCTCTAACCCGGACAGATGCTAACAGTAAACTACAACCAACAACCCATCATTTCCAGCAAATTTGAAGGGTATTTGATGATTCACCTTTTTATAGCGAGGAATAACATTTTGAATTGGTCCTCAGAAAAACTTTAAAATATAAGCCTGGAAACATGAAGGGGGTGGGTGTGTAAATTACTTCGCAAATTCAAAACGACTGGCCGAAAAGCTTTGATCTTTTGAAATTCAATTTGATATTGGTTAATAAAAGCAAAGTTATTAAATTTGACAAATTTCGAGGAATTATATCCTTGTTATAGGTCACAACACCCAGTTTGTGTTTTCTCAGCCAATGAAAATTGACTTCGGTTATACAGGAGCTAGAAGGTGGCTACATAGTGATAGTTTGGTATCTGGGTTATTTGAATATTGGATTGAAACTAACATAGGTCTACTGTACATACTTTAAGCTTTCAATCAATGCCTGATAACAGATTTTTGTGTGTGTTTTTTTAATGTTTACCCAATTTTGAAAATACCAAAGTTTGGCTAGAATAAGTAAGCCTAAAACTGTCAAAATGGCGGTACCCATGTTAAATTGTGTGTAGCTTGAAACCGGCATGCACTATGTCAACTTTATTTGGTTGTAAAGGATTTCTCATGTGTTGATCTATTTGGAAATGGTTAGGAAAAGTCTTAACGAGATTTAGGTAATTAGCCACAAATCAAAACGTTAACATTACCGCAAATGGGAAATGAAACTGTATCATGTAACCTATAGTGAAGTGTGAAAAGTAAGTATTTTGTTCTAAATTTTCAAACCACCACCATTTTTGGTGCCGTTGTATCTGGACTACATATTTGAAATATAAAATAAATGAATTCAGTAAAAAAAATTTAAATATTCACCACTTTTTCTGAAAAACAGGCTTTTGTGGACCAGGGCTAGGTTTGAGCAACCACAAGACTCTTATTGTAGGGTGTAAAATACTTGTATATGCCTCAGTAGTGATCCATTTCCATCAATGAGGTCTAGGAATGACATTTCACTTCTTGGAATTATTAATGTTTTTCAAAGCAAATGATTATTTCAGGCTCATTAGCTATTGATGTAAAATAACCAGACCCCCCCCCCCCTCCCACCCCCTTCCCTGTGGGTCTGAAATGATATAATCTGTACAAATTGCCCTTTTTATATCTTAACAGGTAAGCTGACATGACTGTGGCCCTGAATTGGACAGTTTTTAAATCACTGGAGAAGTTTTATTAGCTTTCAAACAGTCCAAATGTTAAGAAATCAGACATTTTTTGGACGGGTGGGGTGGGTTATCTCCCCTGGCTCTGCCCTTATGGCAGTCTCTAACCCGGACAGATGCTAACAGTAAACTACAACCAACAACCCATCATTTCCAGCAAATTTGAAGGGTATTTGATGATTCACCTTTTTATAGCGAGGAATAACATTTTGAATTGGTCCTCAGAAAAACTTTAAAATATAAGCCTGGAAACATGAAGGGGGTGGGTGTGTAAATTACTTCGCAAATTCAAAACGACTGGCCGAAAAGCTTTGATCTTTTGAAATTCAATTTGATATTGGTTAATAAAAGCAAAGTTATTAAATTTGACAAATTTCGAGGAATTATATCCTTGTTATAGGTCACAACACCCAGTTTGTGTTTTCTCAGCCAATGAAAATTGACTTCGGTTATACAGGAGCTAGAAGGTGGCTACATAGTGATAGTTTGGTATCTGGGTTATTTGAATATTGGATTGAAACTAACATAGGTCTACTGTACATACTTTAAGCTTTCAATCAATGCCTGATAACAGATTTTTGTGTGTGTTTTTTTAATGTTTACCCAATTTTGAAAATACCAAAGTTTGGCTAGAATAAGTAAGCCTAAAACTGTCAAAATGGCGGTACCCATGTTAAATTGTGTGTAGCTTGAAACCGGCATGCACTATGTCAACTTTATTTGGTTGTAAAGGATTTCTCATGTGTTGATCTATTTGGAAATGGTTAGGAAAAGTCTTAACGAGATTTAGGTAATTAGCCACAAATCAAAACGTTAACATTACCGCAAATGGGAAATGAAACTGTATCATGTAACCTATAGTGAAGTGTGAAAAGTAAGTATTTTGTTCTAAATTTTCAAACCACCACCATTTTTGGTGCCGTTGTATCTGGACTACATATTTGAAATATAAAATAAATGAATTCAGTAAAAAAAATTTAAATATTCACCACTTTTTCTGAAAAACAGGCTTTTGTGGACCAGGGCTAGGTTTGAGCAACCACAAGACTCTTATTGTAGGGTGTAAAATACTTGTATATGCCTCAGTAGTGATCCATTTCCATCAATGAGGTCTAGGAATGACATTTCACTTCTTGGAATTATTAATGTTTTTCAAAGCAAATGATTATTTCAGGCTCATTAGCTATTGATGTAAAATAACCAGACCCCCCCCCCCTCCCACCCCCTTCCCTGTGGGTCTGAAATGATATAATCTGTACAAATTGCCCTTTTTATATCTTAACAGGTAAGCTGACATGACTGTGGCCCTGAATTGGACAGTTTTTAAATCACTGGAGAAGTTTTATTAGCTTTCAAACAGTCCAAATGTTAAGAAATCAGACATTTTTTGGACGGGTGGGGTGGGTTATCTCCCCTGGCTCTGCCCTTATGGCAGTCTCTAACCCGGACAGATGCTAACAGTAAACTACAACCAACAACCCATCATTTCCAGCAAATTTGAAGGGTATTTGATGATTCACCTTTTTATAGCGAGGAATAACATTTTGAATTGGTCCTCAGAAAAACTTTAAAATATAAGCCTGGAAACATGAAGGGGGTGGGTGTGTAAATTACTTCGCAAATTCAAAACGACTGGCCGAAAAGCTTTGATCTTTTGAAATTCAATTTGATATTGGTTAATAAAAGCAAAGTTATTAAATTTGACAAATTTCGAGGAATTATATCCTTGTTATAGGTCACAACACCCAGTTTGTGTTTTCTCAGCCAATGAAAATTGACTTCGGTTATACAGGAGCTAGAAGGTGGCTACATAGTGATAGTTTGGTATCTGGGTTATTTGAATATTGGATTGAAACTAACATAGGTCTACTGTACATACTTTAAGCTTTCAATCAATGCCTGATAACAGATTTTTGTGTGTGTTTTTTTAATGTTCACCCAATTTTGAAAATACCAAAGTTTGGCTAGAATAAGTAAGCCTAAAACTGTCAAAATGGCGGTACCCATGTTAAATTGTGTGTAGCTTGAAACCGGCATGCACTATGTCAACTTTATTTGGTTGTAAAGGATTTCTCATGTGTTGATCTATTTGGAAATGGTTAGGAAAAGTCTTAACGAGATTTAGGTAATTAGCCACAAATCAAAACGTTAACATTACCGCAAATGGGAAATGAAACTGTATCATGTAACCTATAGTGAAGTGTGAAAAGTAAGTATTTTGTTCTAAATTTTCAAACCACCACCATTTTTGGTGCCGTTGTATCTGGACTACATATTTGAAATATAAAATAAATGAATTCAGTAAAAAAAATTTAAATATTCACCACTTTTTCTGAAAAACAGGCTTTTGTGGACCAGGGCTAGGTTTGAGCAACCACAAGACTCTTATTGTAGGGTGTAAAATACTTGTATATGCCTCAGTAGTGATCCATTTCCATCAATGAGGTCTAGGAATGACATTTCACTTCTTGGAATTATTAATGTTTTTCAAAGCAAATGATTATTTCAGGCTCATTAGCTATTGATGTAAAATAACCAGACCCCCCCCCCCTCCCACCCCCTTCCCTGTGGGTCTGAAATGATATAATCTGTACAAATTGCCCTTTTTATATCTTAACAGGTAAGCTGACATGACTGTGGCCCTGAATTGGACAGTTTTTAAATCACTGGAGAAGTTTTATTAGCTTTCAAACAGTCCAAATGTTAAGAAATCAGACATTTTTTGGACGGGTGGGGTGGGTTATCTCCCCTGGCTCTGCCCTTATGGCAGTCTCTAACCCGGACAGATGCTAACAGTAAACTACAACCAACAACCCATCATTTCCAGCAAATTTGAAGGGTATTTGATGATTCACCTTTTTATAGCGAGGAATAACATTTTGAATTGGTCCTCAGAAAAACTTTAAAATATAAGCCTGGAAACATGAAGGGGGTGGGTGTGTAAATTACTTCGCAAATTCAAAACGACTGGCCGAAAAGCTTTGATCTTTTGAAATTCAATTTGATATTGGTTAATAAAAGCAAAGTTATTAAATTTGACAAATTTCGAGGAATTATATCCTTGTTATAGGTCACAACACCCAGTTTGTGTTTTCTCAGCCAATGAAAATTGACTTCGGTTATACAGGAGCTAGAAGGTGGCTACATAGTGATAGTTTGGTATCTGGGTTATTTGAATATTGGATTGAAACTAACATAGGTCTACTGTACATACTTTAAGCTTTCAATCAATGCCTGATAACAGATTTTTGTGTGTGTTTTTTTAATGTTTACCCAATTTTGAAAATACCAAAGTTTGGCTAGAATAAGTAAGCCTAAAACTGTCAAAATGGCGGTACCCATGTTAAATTGTGTGTAGCTTGAAACCGGCATGCACTATGTCAACTTTATTTGGTTGTAAAGGATTTCTCATGTGTTGATCTATTTGGAAATGGTTAGGAAAAGTCTTAACGAGATTTAGGTAATTAGCCACAAATCAAAACGTTAACATTACCGCAAATGGGAAATGAAACTGTATCATGTAACCTATAGTGAAGTGTGAAAAGTAAGTATTTTGTTCTAAATTTTCAAACCACCACCATTTTTGGTGCCGTTGTATCTGGACTACATATTTGAAATATAAAATAAATGAATTCAGTAAAAAAAATTTAAATATTCACCACTTTTTCTGAAAAACAGGCTTTTGTGGACCAGGGCTAGGTTTGAGCAACCACAAGACTCTTATTGTAGGGTGTAAAATACTTGTATATGCCTCAGTAGTGATCCATTTCCATCAATGAGGTCTAGGAATGACATTTCACTTCTTGGAATTATTAATGTTTTTCAAAGCAAATGATTATTTCAGGCTCATTAGCTATTGATGTAAAATAACCAGACCCCCCCCCCCTCCCACCCCCTTCCCTGTGGGTCTGAAATGATATAATCTGTACAAATTGCCCTTTTTATATCTTAACAGGTAAGCTGACATGACTGTGGCCCTGAATTGGACAGTTTTTAAATCACTGGAGAAGTTTTATTAGCTTTCAAACAGTCCAAATGTTAAGAAATCAGACATTTTTTGGACGGGTGGGGTGGGTTATCTCCCCTGGCTCTGCCCTTATGGCAGTCTCTAACCCGGACAGATGCTAACAGTAAACTACAACCAACAACCCATCATTTCCAGCAAATTTGAAGGGTATTTGATGATTCACCTTTTTATAGCGAGGAATAACATTTTGAATTGGTCCTCAGAAAAACTTTAAAATATAAGCCTGGAAACATGAAGGGGGTGGGTGTGTAAATTACTTCGCAAATTCAAAACGACTGGCCGAAAAGCTTTGATCTTTTGAAATTCAATTTGATATTGGTTAATAAAAGCAAAGTTATTAAATTTGACAAATTTCGAGGAATTATATCCTTGTTATAGGTCACAACACCCAGTTTGTGTTTTCTCAGCCAATGAAAATTGACTTCGGTTATACAGGAGCTAGAAGGTGGCTACATAGTGATAGTTTGGTATCTGGGTTATTTGAATATTGGATTGAAACTAACATAGGTCTACTGTACATACTTTAAGCTTTCAATCAATGCCTGATAACAGATTTTTGTGTGTGTTTTTTTAATGTTTACCCAATTTTGAAAATACCAAAGTTTGGCTAGAATAAGTAAGCCTAAAACTGTCAAAATGGCGGTACCCATGTTAAATTGTGTGTAGCTTGAAACCGGCATGCACTATGTCAACTTTATTTGGTTGTAAAGGATTTCTCATGTGTTGATCTATTTGGAAATGGTTAGGAAAAGTCTTAACGAGATTTAGGTAATTAGCCACAAATCAAAACGTTAACATTACCGCAAATGGGAAATGAAACTGTATCATGTAACCTATAGTGAAGTGTGAAAAGTAAGTATTTTGTTCTAAATTTTCAAACCACCACCATTTTTGGTGCCGTTGTATCTGGACTACATATTTGAAATATAAAATAAATGAATTCAGTAAAAAAAATTTAAATATTCACCACTTTTTCTGAAAAACAGGCTTTTGTGGACCAGGGCTAGGTTTGAGCAACCACAAGACTCTTATTGTAGGGTGTAAAATACTTGTATATGCCTCAGTAGTGATCCATTTCCATCAATGAGGTCTAGGAATGACATTTCACTTCTTGGAATTATTAATGTTTTTCAAAGCAAATGATTATTTCAGGCTCATTAGCTATTGATGTAAAATAACCAGACCCCCCCCCCCTCCCACCCCCTTCCCTGTGGGTCTGAAATGATATAATCTGTACAAATTGCCCTTTTTATATCTTAACAGGTAAGCTGACATGACTGTGGCCCTGAATTGGACAGTTTTTAAATCACTGGAGAAGTTTTATTAGCTTTCAAACAGTCCAAATGTTAAGAAATCAGACATTTTTTGGACGGGTGGGGTGGGTTATCTCCCCTGGCTCTGCCCTTATGGCAGTCTCTAACCCGGACAGATGCTAACAGTAAACTACAACCAACAACCCATCATTTCCAGCAAATTTGAAGGGTATTTGATGATTCACCTTTTTATAGCGAGGAATAACATTTTGAATTGGTCCTCAGAAAAACTTTAAAATATAAGCCTGGAAACATGAAGGGGGTGGGTGTGTAAATTACTTCGCAAATTCAAAACGACTGGCCGAAAAGCTTTGATCTTTTGAAATTCAATTTGATATTGGTTAATAAAAGCAAAGTTATTAAATTTGACAAATTTCGAGGAATTATATCCTTGTTATAGGTCACAACACCCAGTTTGTGTTTTCTCAGCCAATGAAAATTGACTTCGGTTATACAGGAGCTAGAAGGTGGCTACATAGTGATAGTTTGGTATCTGGGTTATTTGAATATTGGATTGAAACTAACATAGGTCTACTGTACATACTTTAAGCTTTCAATCAATGCCTGATAACAGATTTTTGTGTGTGTTTTTTTAATGTTCACCCAATTTTGAAAATACCAAAGTTTGGCTAGAATAAGTAAGCCTAAAACTGTCAAAATGGCGGTACCCATGTTAAATTGTGTGTAGCTTGAAACCGGCATGCACTATGTCAACTTTATTTGGTTGTAAAGGATTTCTCATGTGTTGATCTATTTGGAAATGGTTAGGAAAAGTCTTAACGAGATTTAGGTAATTAGCCACAAATCAAAACGTTAACATTACCGCAAATGGGAAATGAAACTGTATCATGTAACCTATAGTGAAGTGTGAAAAGTAAGTATTTTGTTCTAAATTTTCAAACCACCACCATTTTTGGTGCCGTTGTATCTGGACTACATATTTGAAATATAAAATAAATGAATTCAGTAAAAAAAATTTAAATATTCACCACTTTTTCTGAAAAACAGGCTTTTGTGGACCAGGGCTAGGTTTGAGCAACCACAAGACTCTTATTGTAGGGTGTAAAATACTTGTATATGCCTCAGTAGTGATCCATTTCCATCAATGAGGTCTAGGAATGACATTTCACTTCTTGGAATTATTAATGTTTTTCAAAGCAAATGATTATTTCAGGCTCATTAGCTATTGATGTAAAATAACCAGACCCCCCCCCCCCTCCCACCCCCTTCCCTGTGGGTCTGAAATGATATAATCTGTACAAATTGCCCTTTTTATATCTTAACAGGTAAGCTGACATGACTGTGGCCCTGAATTGGACAGTTTTTAAATCACTGGAGAAGTTTTATTAGCTTTCAAACAGTCCAAATGTTAAGAAATCAGACATTTTTTGGACGGGTGGGGTGGGTTATCTCCCCTGGCTCTGCCCTTATGGCAGTCTCTAACCCGGACAGATGCTAACAGTAAACTACAACCAACAACCCATCATTTCCAGCAAATTTGAAGGGTATTTGATGATTCACCTTTTTATAGCGAGGAATAACATTTTGAATTGGTCCTCAGAAAAACTTTAAAATATAAGCCTGGAAACATGAAGGGGGTGGGTGTGTAAATTACTTCGCAAATTCAAAACGACTGGCCGAAAAGCTTTGATCTTTTGAAATTCAATTTGATATTGGTTAATAAAAGCAAAGTTATTAAATTTGACAAATTTCGAGGAATTATATCCTTGTTATAGTGAAGTGTGAAAAGTAAGTATTTTGTTCTAAATTTTCAAACCACCACCATTTTTGGTGCCGTTGTATCTGGACTACATATTTGAAATATAAAATAAATGAATTCAGTAAAAAAAATTTAAATATTCACCACTTTTTCTGAAAAACAGGCTTTTGTGGACCAGGGCTAGGTTTGAGCAACCACAAGACTCTTATTGTAGGGTGTAAAATACTTGTATATGCCTCAGTAGTGATCCATTTCCATCAATGAGGTCTAGGAATGACATTTCACTTCTTGGAATTATTAATGTTTTTCAAAGCAAATGATTATTTCAGGCTCATTAGCTATTGATGTAAAATAACCAGACCCCCCCCCCCCTCCCACCCCCTTCCCTGTGGGTCTGAAATGATATAATCTGTACAAATTGCCCTTTTTATATCTTAACAGGTAAGCTGACATGACTGTGGCCCTGAATTGGACAGTTTTTAAATCACTGGAGAAGTTTTATTAGCTTTCAAACAGTCCAAATGTTAAGAAATCAGACATTTTTTGGACGGGTGGGGTGGGTTATCTCCCCTGGCTCTGCCCTTATGGCAGTCTCTAACCCGGACAGATGCTAACAGTAAACTACAACCAACAACCCATCATTTCCAGCAAATTTGAAGGGTATTTGATGATTCACCTTTTTATAGCGAGGAATAACATTTTGAATTGGTCCTCAGAAAAACTTTAAAATATAAGCCTGGAAACATGAAGGGGGTGGGTGTGTAAATTACTTCGCAAATTCAAAACGACTGGCCGAAAAGCTTTGATCTTTTGAAATTCAATTTGATATTGGTTAATAAAAGCAAAGTTATTAAATTTGACAAATTTCGAGGAATTATATCCTTGTTATAGGTCACAACACCCAGTTTGTGTTTTCTCAGCCAATGAAAATTGACTTCGGTTATACAGGAGCTAGAAGGTGGCTACATAGTGATAGTTTGGTATCTGGGTTATTTGAATATTGGATTGAAACTAACATAGGTCTACTGTACATACTTTAAGCTTTCAATCAATGCCTGATAACAGATTTTTGTGTGTGTTTTTTTAATGTTTACCCAATTTTGAAAATACCAAAGTTTGGCTAGAATAAGTAAGCCTAAAACTGTCAAAATGGCGGTACCCATGTTAAATTGTGTGTAGCTTGAAACCGGCATGCACTATGTCAACTTTATTTGGTTGTAAAGGATTTCTCATGTGTTGATCTATTTGGAAATGGTTAGGAAAAGTCTTAACGAGATTTAGGTAATTAGCCACAAATCAAAACGTTAACATTACCGCAAATGGGAAATGAAACTGTATCATGTAACCTATAGTGAAGTGTGAAAAGTAAGTATTTTGTTCTAAATTTTCAAACCACCACCATTTTTGGTGCCGTTGTATCTGGACTACATATTTGAAATATAAAATAAATGAATTCAGTAAAAAAAATTTAAATATTCACCACTTTTTCTGAAAAACAGGCTTTTGTGGACCAGGGCTAGGTTTGAGCAACCACAAGACTCTTATTGTAGGGTGTAAAATACTTGTATATGCCTCAGTAGTGATCCATTTCCATCAATGAGGTCTAGGAATGACATTTCACTTCTTGGAATTATTAATGTTTTTCAAAGCAAATGATTATTTCAGGCTCATTAGCTATTGATGTAAAATAACCAGACCCCCCCCCCCCTCCCACCCCCTTCCCTGTGGGTCTGAAATGATATAATCTGTACAAATTGCCCTTTTTATATCTTAACAGGTAAGCTGACATGACTGTGGCCCTGAATTGGACAGTTTTTAAATCACTGGAGAAGTTTTATTAGCTTTCAAACAGTCCAAATGTTAAGAAATCAGACATTTTTTGGACGGGTGGGGTGGGTTATCTCCCCTGGCTCTGCCCTTATGGCAGTCTCTAACCCGGACAGATGCTAACAGTAAACTACAACCAACAACCCATCATTTCCAGCAAATTTGAAGGGTATTTGATGATTCACCTTTTTATAGCGAGGAATAACATTTTGAATTGGTCCTCAGAAAAACTTTAAAATATAAGCCTGGAAACATGAAGGGGGTGGGTGTGTAAATTACTTCGCAAATTCAAAACGACTGGCCGAAAAGCTTTGATCTTTTGAAATTCAATTTGATATTGGTTAATAAAAGCAAAGTTATTAAATTTGACAAATTTCGAGGAATTATATCCTTGTTATAGGTCACAACACCCAGTTTGTGTTTTCTCAGCCAATGAAAATTGACTTCGGTTATACAGGAGCTAGAAGGTGGCTACATAGTGATAGTTTGGTATCTGGGTTATTTGAATATTGGATTGAAACTAACATAGGTCTACTGTACATACTTTAAGCTTTCAATCAATGCCTGATAACAGATTTTTGTGTGTGTTTTTTTAATGTTCACCCAATTTTGAAAATACCAAAGTTTGGCTAGAATAAGTAAGCCTAAAACTGTCAAAATGGCGGTACCCATGTTAAATTGTGTGTAGCTTGAAACCGGCATGCACTATGTCAACTTTATTTGGTTGTAAAGGATTTCTCATGTGTTGATCTATTTGGAAATGGTTAGGAAAAGTCTTAACGAGATTTAGGTAATTAGCCACAAATCAAAACGTTAACATTACCGCAAATGGGAAATGAAACTGTATCATGTAACCTATAGTGAAGTGTGAAAAGTAAGTATTTTGTTCTAAATTTTCAAACCACCACCATTTTTGGTGCCGTTGTATCTGGACTACATATTTGAAATATAAAATAAATGAATTCAGTAAAAAAAATTTAAATATTCACCACTTTTTCTGAAAAACAGGCTTTTGTGGACCAGGGCTAGGTTTGAGCAACCACAAGACTCTTATTGTAGGGTGTAAAATACTTGTATATGCCTCAGTAGTGATCCATTTCCATCAATGAGGTCTAGGAATGACATTTCACTTCTTGGAATTATTAATGTTTTTCAAAGCAAATGATTATTTCAGGCTCATTAGCTATTGATGTAAAATAACCAGACCCCCCCCCCCCTCCCACCCCCTTCCCTGTGGGTCTGAAATGATATAATCTGTACAAATTGCCCTTTTTATATCTTAACAGGTAAGCTGACATGACTGTGGCCCTGAATTGGACAGTTTTTAAATCACTGGAGAAGTTTTATTAGCTTTCAAACAGTCCAAATGTTAAGAAATCAGACATTTTTTGGACGGGTGGGGTGGGTTATCTCCCCTGGCTCTGCCCTTATGGCAGTCTCTAACCCGGACAGATGCTAACAGTAAACTACAACCAACAACCCATCATTTCCAGCAAATTTGAAGGGTATTTGATGATTCACCTTTTTATAGCGAGGAATAACATTTTGAATTGGTCCTCAGAAAAACTTTAAAATATAAGCCTGGAAACATGAAGGGGGTGGGTGTGTAAATTACTTCGCAAATTCAAAACGACTGGCCGAAAAGCTTTGATCTTTTGAAATTCAATTTGATATTGGTTAATAAAAGCAAAGTTATTAAATTTGACAAATTTCGAGGAATTATATCCTTGTTATAGGTCACAACACCCAGTTTGTGTTTTCTCAGCCAATGAAAATTGACTTCGGTTATACAGGAGCTAGAAGGTGGCTACATAGTGATAGTTTGGTATCTGGGTTATTTGAATATTGGATTGAAACTAACATAGGTCTACTGTACATACTTTAAGCTTTCAATCAATGCCTGATAACAGATTTTTGTGTGTGTTTTTTTAATGTTCACCCAATTTTGAAAATACCAAAGTTTGGCTAGAATAAGTAAGCCTAAAACTGTCAAAATGGCGGTACCCATGTTAAATTGTGTGTAGCTTGAAACCGGCATGCACTATGTCAACTTTATTTGGTTGTAAAGGATTTCTCATGTGTTGATCTATTTGGAAATGGTTAGGAAAAGTCTTAACGAGATTTAGGTAATTAGCCACAAATCAAAACGTTAACATTACCGCAAATGGGAAATGAAACTGTATCATGTAACCTATAGTGAAGTGTGAAAAGTAAGTATTTTGTTCTAAATTTTCAAACCACCACCATTTTTGGTGCCGTTGTATCTGGACTACATATTTGAAATATAAAATAAATGAATTCAGTAAAAAAAATTTAAATATTCACCACTTTTTCTGAAAAACAGGCTTTTGTGGACCAGGGCTAGGTTTGAGCAACCACAAGACTCTTATTGTAGGGTGTAAAATACTTGTATATGCCTCAGTAGTGATCCATTTCCATCAATGAGGTCTAGGAATGACATTTCACTTCTTGGAATTATTAATGTTTTTCAAAGCAAATGATTATTTCAGGCTCATTAGCTATTGATGTAAAATAACCAGACCCCCCCCCCCTCCCACCCCCTTCCCTGTGGGTCTGAAATGATATAATCTGTACAAATTGCCCTTTTTATATCTTAACAGGTAAGCTGACATGACTGTGGCCCTGAATTGGACAGTTTTTAAATCACTGGAGAAGTTTTATTAGCTTTCAAACAGTCCAAATGTTAAGAAATCAGACATTTTTTGGACGGGTGGGGTGGGTTATCTCCCCTGGCTCTGCCCTTATGGCAGTCTCTAACCCGGACAGATGCTAACAGTAAACTACAACCAACAACCCATCATTTCCAGCAAATTTGAAGGGTATTTGATGATTCACCTTTTTATAGCGAGGAATAACATTTTGAATTGGTCCTCAGAAAAACTTTAAAATATAAGCCTGGAAACATGAAGGGGGTGGGTGTGTAAATTACTTCGCAAATTCAAAACGACTGGCCGAAAAGCTTTGATCTTTTGAAATTCAATTTGATATTGGTTAATAAAAGCAAAGTTATTAAATTTGACAAATTTCGAGGAATTATATCCTTGTTATAGGTCACAACACCCAGTTTGTGTTTTCTCAGCCAATGAAAATTGACTTCGGTTATACAGGAGCTAGAAGGTGGCTACATAGTGATAGTTTGGTATCTGGGTTATTTGAATATTGGATTGAAACTAACATAGGTCTACTGTACATACTTTAAGCTTTCAATCAATGCCTGATAACAGATTTTTGTGTGTGTTTTTTTAATGTTTACCCAATTTTGAAAATACCAAAGTTTGGCTAGAATAAGTAAGCCTAAAACTGTCAAAATGGCGGTACCCATGTTAAATTGTGTGTAGCTTGAAACCGGCATGCACTATGTCAACTTTATTTGGTTGTAAAGGATTTCTCATGTGTTGATCTATTTGGAAATGGTTAGGAAAAGTCTTAACGAGATTTAGGTAATTAGCCACAAATCAAAACGTTAACATTACCGCAAATGGGAAATGAAACTGTATCATGTAACCTATAGTGAAGTGTGAAAAGTAAGTATTTTGTTCTAAATTTTCAAACCACCACCATTTTTGGTGCCGTTGTATCTGGACTACATATTTGAAATATAAAATAAATGAATTCAGTAAAAAAAATTTAAATATTCACCACTTTTTCTGAAAAACAGGCTTTTGTGGACCAGGGCTAGGTTTGAGCAACCACAAGACTCTTATTGTAGGGTGTAAAATACTTGTATATGCCTCAGTAGTGATCCATTTCCATCAATGAGGTCTAGGAATGACATTTCACTTCTTGGAATTATTAATGTTTTTCAAAGCAAATGATTATTTCAGGCTCATTAGCTATTGATGTAAAATAACCAGACCCCCCCCCCCTCCCACCCCCTTCCCTGTGGGTCTGAAATGATATAATCTGTACAAATTGCCCTTTTTATATCTTAACAGGTAAGCTGACATGACTGTGGCCCTGAATTGGACAGTTTTTAAATCACTGGAGAAGTTTTATTAGCTTTCAAACAGTCCAAATGTTAAGAAATCAGACATTTTTTGGACGGGTGGGGTGGGTTATCTCCCCTGGCTCTGCCCTTATGGCAGTCTCTAACCCGGACAGATGCTAACAGTAAACTACAACCAACAACCCATCATTTCCAGCAAATTTGAAGGGTATTTGATGATTCACCTTTTTATAGCGAGGAATAACATTTTGAATTGGTCCTCAGAAAAACTTTAAAATATAAGCCTGGAAACATGAAGGGGGTGGGTGTGTAAATTACTTCGCAAATTCAAAACGACTGGCCGAAAAGCTTTGATCTTTTGAAATTCAATTTGATATTGGTTAATAAAAGCAAAGTTATTAAATTTGACAAATTTCGAGGAATTATATCCTTGTTATAGGTCACAACACCCAGTTTGTGTTTTCTCAGCCAATGAAAATTGACTTCGGTTATACAGGAGCTAGAAGGTGGCTACATAGTGATAGTTTGGTATCTGGGTTATTTGAATATTGGATTGAAACTAACATAGGTCTACTGTACATACTTTAAGCTTTCAATCAATGCCTGATAACAGATTTTTGTGTGTGTTTTTTTAATGTTCACCCAATTTTGAAAATACCAAAGTTTGGCTAGAATAAGTAAGCCTAAAACTGTCAAAATGGCGGTACCCATGTTAAATTGTGTGTAGCTTGAAACCGGCATGCACTATGTCAACTTTATTTGGTTGTAAAGGATTTCTCATGTGTTGATCTATTTGGAAATGGTTAGGAAAAGTCTTAACGAGATTTAGGTAATTAGCCACAAATCAAAACGTTAACATTACCGCAAATGGGAAATGAAACTGTATCATGTAACCTATAGTGAAGTGTGAAAAGTAAGTATTTTGTTCTAAATTTTCAAACCACCACCATTTTTGGTGCCGTTGTATCTGGACTACATATTTGAAATATAAAATAAATGAATTCAGTAAAAAAAATTTAAATATTCACCACTTTTTCTGAAAAACAGGCTTTTGTGGACCAGGGCTAGGTTTGAGCAACCACAAGACTCTTATTGTAGGGTGTAAAATACTTGTATATGCCTCAGTAGTGATCCATTTCCATCAATGAGGTCTAGGAATGACATTTCACTTCTTGGAATTATTAATGTTTTTCAAAGCAAATGATTATTTCAGGCTCATTAGCTATTGATGTAAAATAACCAGACCCCCCCCCCCTCCCACCCCCTTCCCTGTGGGTCTGAAATGATATAATCTGTACAAATTGCCCTTTTTATATCTTAACAGGTAAGCTGACATGACTGTGGCCCTGAATTGGACAGTTTTTAAATCACTGGAGAAGTTTTATTAGCTTTCAAACAGTCCAAATGTTAAGAAATCAGACATTTTTTGGACGGGTGGGGTGGGTTATCTCCCCTGGCTCTGCCCTTATGGCAGTCTCTAACCCGGACAGATGCTAACAGTAAACTACAACCAACAACCCATCATTTCCAGCAAATTTGAAGGGTATTTGATGATTCACCTTTTTATAGCGAGGAATAACATTTTGAATTGGTCCTCAGAAAAACTTTAAAATATAAGCCTGGAAACATGAAGGGGGTGGGTGTGTAAATTACTTCGCAAATTCAAAACGACTGGCCGAAAAGCTTTGATCTTTTGAAATTCAATTTGATATTGGTTAATAAAAGCAAAGTTATTAAATTTGACAAATTTCGAGGAATTATATCCTTGTTATAGGTCACAACACCCAGTTTGTGTTTTCTCAGCCAATGAAAATTGACTTCGGTTATACAGGAGCTAGAAGGTGGCTACATAGTGATAGTTTGGTATCTGGGTTATTTGAATATTGGATTGAAACTAACATAGGTCTACTGTACATACTTTAAGCTTTCAATCAATGCCTGATAACAGATTTTTGTGTGTGTTTTTTTAATGTTCACCCAATTTTGAAAATACCAAAGTTTGGCTAGAATAAGTAAGCCTAAAACTGTCAAAATGGCGGTACCCATGTTAAATTGTGTGTAGCTTGAAACCGGCATGCACTATGTCAACTTTATTTGGTTGTAAAGGATTTCTCATGTGTTGATCTATTTGGAAATGGTTAGGAAAAGTCTTAACGAGATTTAGGTAATTAGCCACAAATCAAAACGTTAACATTACCGCAAATGGGAAATGAAACTGTATCATGTAACCTATAGTGAAGTGTGAAAAGTAAGTATTTTGTTCTAAATTTTCAAACCACCACCATTTTTGGTGCCGTTGTATCTGGACTACATATTTGAAATATAAAATAAATGAATTCAGTAAAAAAAATTTAAATATTCACCACTTTTTCTGAAAAACAGGCTTTTGTGGACCAGGGCTAGGTTTGAGCAACCACAAGACTCTTATTGTAGGGTGTAAAATACTTGTATATGCCTCAGTAGTGATCCATTTCCATCAATGAGGTCTAGGAATGACATTTCACTTCTTGGAATTATTAATGTTTTTCAAAGCAAATGATTATTTCAGGCTCATTAGCTATTGATGTAAAATAACCAGACCCCCCCCCCCTCCCACCCCCTTCCCTGTGGGTCTGAAATGATATAATCTGTACAAATTGCCCTTTTTATATCTTAACAGGTAAGCTGACATGACTGTGGCCCTGAATTGGACAGTTTTTAAATCACTGGAGAAGTTTTATTAGCTTTCAAACAGTCCAAATGTTAAGAAATCAGACATTTTTTGGACGGGTGGGGTGGGTTATCTCCCCTGGCTCTGCCCTTATGGCAGTCTCTAACCCGGACAGATGCTAACAGTAAACTACAACCAACAACCCATCATTTCCAGCAAATTTGAAGGGTATTTGATGATTCACCTTTTTATAGCGAGGAATAACATTTTGAATTGGTCCTCAGAAAAACTTTAAAATATAAGCCTGGAAACATGAAGGGGGTGGGTGTGTAAATTACTTCGCAAATTCAAAACGACTGGCCGAAAAGCTTTGATCTTTTGAAATTCAATTTGATATTGGTTAATAAAAGCAAAGTTATTAAATTTGACAAATTTCGAGGAATTATATCCTTGTTATAGGTCACAACACCCAGTTTGTGTTTTCTCAGCCAATGAAAATTGACTTCGGTTATACAGGAGCTAGAAGGTGGCTACATAGTGATAGTTTGGTATCTGGGTTATTTGAATATTGGATTGAAACTAACATAGGTCTACTGTACATACTTTAAGCTTTCAATCAATGCCTGATAACAGATTTTTGTGTGTGTTTTTTTAATGTTCACCCAATTTTGAAAATACCAAAGTTTGGCTAGAATAAGTAAGCCTAAAACTGTCAAAATGGCGGTACCCATGTTAAATTGTGTGTAGCTTGAAACCGGCATGCACTATGTCAACTTTATTTGGTTGTAAAGGATTTCTCATGTGTTGATCTATTTGGAAATGGTTAGGAAAAGTCTTAACGAGATTTAGGTAATTAGCCACAAATCAAAACGTTAACATTACCGCAAATGGGAAATGAAACTGTATCATGTAACCTATAGTGAAGTGTGAAAAGTAAGTATTTTGTTCTAAATTTTCAAACCACCACCATTTTTGGTGCCGTTGTATCTGGACTACATATTTGAAATATAAAATAAATGAATTCAGTAAAAAAAATTTAAATATTCACCACTTTTTCTGAAAAACAGGCTTTTGTGGACCAGGGCTAGGTTTGAGCAACCACAAGACTCTTATTGTAGGGTGTAAAATACTTGTATATGCCTCAGTAGTGATCCATTTCCATCAATGAGGTCTAGGAATGACATTTCACTTCTTGGAATTATTAATGTTTTTCAAAGCAAATGATTATTTCAGGCTCATTAGCTATTGATGTAAAATAACCAGACCCCCCCCCCCTCCCACCCCCTTCCCTGTGGGTCTGAAATGATATAATCTGTACAAATTGCCCTTTTTATATCTTAACAGGTAAGCTGACATGACTGTGGCCCTGAATTGGACAGTTTTTAAATCACTGGAGAAGTTTTATTAGCTTTCAAACAGTCCAAATGTTAAGAAATCAGACATTTTTTGGACGGGTGGGGTGGGTTATCTCCCCTGGCTCTGCCCTTATGGCAGTCTCTAACCCGGACAGATGCTAACAGTAAACTACAACCAACAACCCATCATTTCCAGCAAATTTGAAGGGTATTTGATGATTCACCTTTTTATAGCGAGGAATAACATTTTGAATTGGTCCTCAGAAAAACTTTAAAATATAAGCCTGGAAACATGAAGGGGGTGGGTGTGTAAATTACTTCGCAAATTCAAAACGACTGGCCGAAAAGCTTTGATCTTTTGAAATTCAATTTGATATTGGTTAATAAAAGCAAAGTTATTAAATTTGACAAATTTCGAGGAATTATATCCTTGTTATAGGTCACAACACCCAGTTTGTGTTTTCTCAGCCAATGAAAATTGACTTCGGTTATACAGGAGCTAGAAGGTGGCTACATAGTGATAGTTTGGTATCTGGGTTATTTGAATATTGGATTGAAACTAACATAGGTCTACTGTACATACTTTAAGCTTTCAATCAATGCCTGATAACAGATTTTTGTGTGTGTTTTTTTAATGTTCACCCAATTTTGAAAATACCAAAGTTTGGCTAGAATAAGTAAGCCTAAAACTGTCAAAATGGCGGTACCCATGTTAAATTGTGTGTAGCTTGAAACCGGCATGCACTATGTCAACTTTATTTGGTTGTAAAGGATTTCTCATGTGTTGATCTATTTGGAAATGGTTAGGAAAAGTCTTAACGAGATTTAGGTAATTAGCCACAAATCAAAACGTTAACATTACCGCAAATGGGAAATGAAACTGTATCATGTAACCTATAGTGAAGTGTGAAAAGTAAGTATTTTGTTCTAAATTTTCAAACCACCACCATTTTTGGTGCCGTTGTATCTGGACTACATATTTGAAATATAAAATAAATGAATTCAGTAAAAAAAATTTAAATATTCACCACTTTTTCTGAAAAACAGGCTTTTGTGGACCAGGGCTAGGTTTGAGCAACCACAAGACTCTTATTGTAGGGTGTAAAATACTTGTATATGCCTCAGTAGTGATCCATTTCCATCAATGAGGTCTAGGAATGACATTTCACTTCTTGGAATTATTAATGTTTTTCAAAGCAAATGATTATTTCAGGCTCATTAGCTATTGATGTAAAATAACCAGACCCCCCCCCCCCTCCCACCCCCTTCCCTGTGGGTCTGAAATGATATAATCTGTACAAATTGCCCTTTTTATATCTTAACAGGTAAGCTGACATGACTGTGGCCCTGAATTGGACAGTTTTTAAATCACTGGAGAAGTTTTATTAGCTTTCAAACAGTCCAAATGTTAAGAAATCAGACATTTTTTGGACGGGTGGGGTGGGTTATCTCCCCTGGCTCTGCCCTTATGGCAGTCTCTAACCCGGACAGATGCTAACAGTAAACTACAACCAACAACCCATCATTTCCAGCAAATTTGAAGGGTATTTGATGATTCACCTTTTTATAGCGAGGAATAACATTTTGAATTGGTCCTCAGAAAAACTTTAAAATATAAGCCTGGAAACATGAAGGGGGTGGGTGTGTAAATTACTTCGCAAATTCAAAACGACTGGCCGAAAAGCTTTGATCTTTTGAAATTCAATTTGATATTGGTTAATAAAAGCAAAGTTATTAAATTTGACAAATTTCGAGGAATTATATCCTTGTTATAGGTCACAACACCCAGTTTGTGTTTTCTCAGCCAATGAAAATTGACTTCGGTTATACAGGAGCTAGAAGGTGGCTACATAGTGATAGTTTGGTATCTGGGTTATTTGAATATTGGATTGAAACTAACATAGGTCTACTGTACATACTTTAAGCTTTCAATCAATGCCTGATAACAGATTTTTGTGTGTGTTTTTTTAATGTTCACCCAATTTTGAAAATACCAAAGTTTGGCTAGAATAAGTAAGCCTAAAACTGTCAAAATGGCGGTACCCATGTTAAATTGTGTGTAGCTTGAAACCGGCATGCACTATGTCAACTTTATTTGGTTGTAAAGGATTTCTCATGTGTTGATCTATTTGGAAATGGTTAGGAAAAGTCTTAACGAGATTTAGGTAATTAGCCACAAATCAAAACGTTAACATTACCGCAAATGGGAAATGAAACTGTATCATGTAACCTATAGTGAAGTGTGAAAAGTAAGTATTTTGTTCTAAATTTTCAAACCACCACCATTTTTGGTGCCGTTGTATCTGGACTACATATTTGAAATATAAAATAAATGAATTCAGTAAAAAAAATTTAAATATTCACCACTTTTTCTGAAAAACAGGCTTTTGTGGACCAGGGCTAGGTTTGAGCAACCACAAGACTCTTATTGTAGGGTGTAAAATACTTGTATATGCCTCAGTAGTGATCCATTTCCATCAATGAGGTCTAGGAATGACATTTCACTTCTTGGAATTATTAATGTTTTTCAAAGCAAATGATTATTTCAGGCTCATTAGCTATTGATGTAAAATAACCAGACCCCCCCCCCCCCTCCCACCCCCTTCCCTGTGGGTCTGAAATGATATAATCTGTACAAATTGCCCTTTTTATATCTTAACAGGTAAGCTGACATGACTGTGGCCCTGAATTGGACAGTTTTTAAATCACTGGAGAAGTTTTATTAGCTTTCAAACAGTCCAAATGTTAAGAAATCAGACATTTTTTGGACGGGTGGGGTGGGTTATCTCCCCTGGCTCTGCCCTTATGGCAGTCTCTAACCCGGACAGATGCTAACAGTAAACTACAACCAACAACCCATCATTTCCAGCAAATTTGAAGGGTATTTGATGATTCACCTTTTTATAGCGAGGAATAACATTTTGAATTGGTCCTCAGAAAAACTTTAAAATATAAGCCTGGAAACATGAAGGGGGTGGGTGTGTAAATTACTTCGCAAATTCAAAACGACTGGCCGAAAAGCTTTGATCTTTTGAAATTCAATTTGATATTGGTTAATAAAAGCAAAGTTATTAAATTTGACAAATTTCGAGGAATTATATCCTTGTTATAGGTCACAACACCCAGTTTGTGTTTTCTCAGCCAATGAAAATTGACTTCGGTTATACAGGAGCTAGAAGGTGGCTACATAGTGATAGTTTGGTATCTGGGTTATTTGAATATTGGATTGAAACTAACATAGGTCTACTGTACATACTTTAAGCTTTCAATCAATGCCTGATAACAGATTTTTGTGTGTGTTTTTTTAATGTTCACCCAATTTTGAAAATACCAAAGTTTGGCTAGAATAAGTAAGCCTAAAACTGTCAAAATGGCGGTACCCATGTTAAATTGTGTGTAGCTTGAAACCGGCATGCACTATGTCAACTTTATTTGGTTGTAAAGGATTTCTCATGTGTTGATCTATTTGGAAATGGTTAGGAAAAGTCTTAACGAGATTTAGGTAATTAGCCACAAATCAAAACGTTAACATTACCGCAAATGGGAAATGAAACTGTATCATGTAACCTATAGTGAAGTGTGAAAAGTAAGTATTTTGTTCTAAATTTTCAAACCACCACCATTTTTGGTGCCGTTGTATCTGGACTACATATTTGAAATATAAAATAAATGAATTCAGTAAAAAAAATTTAAATATTCACCACTTTTTCTGAAAAACAGGCTTTTGTGGACCAGGGCTAGGTTTGAGCAACCACAAGACTCTTATTGTAGGGTGTAAAATACTTGTATATGCCTCAGTAGTGATCCATTTCCATCAATGAGGTCTAGGAATGACATTTCACTTCTTGGAATTATTAATGTTTTTCAAAGCAAATGATTATTTCAGGCTCATTAGCTATTGATGTAAAATAACCAGACCCCCCCCCCCTCCCACCCCCTTCCCTGTGGGTCTGAAATGATATAATCTGTACAAATTGCCCTTTTTATATCTTAACAGGTAAGCTGACATGACTGTGGCCCTGAATTGGACAGTTTTTAAATCACTGGAGAAGTTTTATTAGCTTTCAAACAGTCCAAATGTTAAGAAATCAGACATTTTTTGGACGGGTGGGGTGGGTTATCTCCCCTGGCTCTGCCCTTATGGCAGTCTCTAACCCGGACAGATGCTAACAGTAAACTACAACCAACAACCCATCATTTCCAGCAAATTTGAAGGGTATTTGATGATTCACCTTTTTATAGCGAGGAATAACATTTTGAATTGGTCCTCAGAAAAACTTTAAAATATAAGCCTGGAAACATGAAGGGGGTGGGTGTGTAAATTACTTCGCAAATTCAAAACGACTGGCCGAAAAGCTTTGATCTTTTGAAATTCAATTTGATATTGGTTAATAAAAGCAAAGTTATTAAATTTGACAAATTTCGAGGAATTATATCCTTGTTATAGGTCACAACACCCAGTTTGTGTTTTCTCAGCCAATGAAAATTGACTTCGGTTATACAGGAGCTAGAAGGTGGCTACATAGTGATAGTTTGGTATCTGGGTTATTTGAATATTGGATTGAAACTAACATAGGTCTACTGTACATACTTTAAGCTTTCAATCAATGCCTGATAACAGATTTTTGTGTGTGTTTTTTTAATGTTCACCCAATTTTGAAAATACCAAAGTTTGGCTAGAATAAGTAAGCCTAAAACTGTCAAAATGGCGGTACCCATGTTAAATTGTGTGTAGCTTGAAACCGGCATGCACTATGTCAACTTTATTTGGTTGTAAAGGATTTCTCATGTGTTGATCTATTTGGAAATGGTTAGGAAAAGTCTTAACGAGATTTAGGTAATTAGCCACAAATCAAAACGTTAACATTACCGCAAATGGGAAATGAAACTGTATCATGTAACCTATAGTGAAGTGTGAAAAGTAAGTATTTTGTTCTAAATTTTCAAACCACCACCATTTTTGGTGCCGTTGTATCTGGACTACATATTTGAAATATAAAATAAATGAATTCAGTAAAAAAAATTTAAATATTCACCACTTTTTCTGAAAAACAGGCTTTTGTGGACCAGGGCTAGGTTTGAGCAACCACAAGACTCTTATTGTAGGGTGTAAAATACTTGTATATGCCTCAGTAGTGATCCATTTCCATCAATGAGGTCTAGGAATGACATTTCACTTCTTGGAATTATTAATGTTTTTCAAAGCAAATGATTATTTCAGGCTCATTAGCTATTGATGTAAAATAACCAGACCCCCCCCCCTCCCACCCCCTTCCCTGTGGGTCTGAAATGATATAATCTGTACAAATTGCCCTTTTTATATCTTAACAGGTAAGCTGACATGACTGTGGCCCTGAATTGGACAGTTTTTAAATCACTGGAGAAGTTTTATTAGCTTTCAAACAGTCCAAATGTTAAGAAATCAGACATTTTTTGGACGGGTGGGGTGGGTTATCTCCCCTGGCTCTGCCCTTATGGCAGTCTCTAACCCGGACAGATGCTAACAGTAAACTACAACCAACAACCCATCATTTCCAGCAAATTTGAAGGGTATTTGATGATTCACCTTTTTATAGCGAGGAATAACATTTTGAATTGGTCCTCAGAAAAACTTTAAAATATAAGCCTGGAAACATGAAGGGGGTGGGTGTGTAAATTACTTCGCAAATTCAAAACGACTGGCCGAAAAGCTTTGATCTTTTGAAATTCAATTTGATATTGGTTAATAAAAGCAAAGTTATTAAATTTGACAAATTTCGAGGAATTATATCCTTGTTATAGGTCACAACACCCAGTTTGTGTTTTCTCAGCCAATGAAAATTGACTTCGGTTATACAGGAGCTAGAAGGTGGCTACATAGTGATAGTTTGGTATCTGGGTTATTTGAATATTGGATTGAAACTAACATAGGTCTACTGTACATACTTTAAGCTTTCAATCAATGCCTGATAACAGATTTTTGTGTGTGTTTTTTTAATGTTCACCCAATTTTGAAAATACCAAAGTTTGGCTAGAATAAGTAAGCCTAAAACTGTCAAAATGGCGGTACCCATGTTAAATTGTGTGTAGCTTGAAACCGGCATGCACTATGTCAACTTTATTTGGTTGTAAAGGATTTCTCATGTGTTGATCTATTTGGAAATGGTTAGGAAAAGTCTTAACGAGATTTAGGTAATTAGCCACAAATCAAAACGTTAACATTACCGCAAATGGGAAATGAAACTGTATCATGTAACCTATAGTGAAGTGTGAAAAGTAAGTATTTTGTTCTAAATTTTCAAACCACCACCATTTTTGGTGCCGTTGTATCTGGACTACATATTTGAAATATAAAATAAATGAATTCAGTAAAAAAAATTTAAATATTCACCACTTTTTCTGAAAAACAGGCTTTTGTGGACCAGGGCTAGGTTTGAGCAACCACAAGACTCTTATTGTAGGGTGTAAAATACTTGTATATGCCTCAGTAGTGATCCATTTCCATCAATGAGGTCTAGGAATGACATTTCACTTCTTGGAATTATTAATGTTTTTCAAAGCAAATGATTATTTCAGGCTCATTAGCTATTGATGTAAAATAACCAGACCCCCCCCCCCCTCCCACCCCCTTCCCTGTGGGTCTGAAATGATATAATCTGTACAAATTGCCCTTTTTATATCTTAACAGGTAAAGCTGACATGACTGTGGCCCTGAATTGGACAGTTTTTAAATCACTGGAGAAGTTTTATTAGCTTTCAAACAGTCCAAATGTTAAGAAATCAGACATTTTTTGGACGGGTGGGGTGGGTTATCTCCCCTGGCTCTGCCCTTATGGCAGTCTCTAACCCGGACAGATGCTAACAGTAAACTACAACCAACAACCCATCATTTCCAGCAAATTTGAAGGGTATTTGATGATTCACCTTTTTATAGCGAGGAATAACATTTTGAATTGGTCCTCAGAAAAACTTTAAAATATAAGCCTGGAAACATGAAGGGGGTGGGTGTGTAAATTACTTCGCAAATTCAAAACGACTGGCCGAAAAGCTTTGATCTTTTGAAATTCAATTTGATATTGGTTAATAAAAGCAAAGTTATTAAATTTGACAAATTTCGAGGAATTATATCCTTGTTATAGGTCACAACACCCAGTTTGTGTTTTCTCAGCCAATGAAAATTGACTTCGGTTATACAGGAGCTAGAAGGTGGCTACATAGTGATAGTTTGGTATCTGGGTTATTTGAATATTGGATTGAAACTAACATAGGTCTACTGTACATACTTTAAGCTTTCAATCAATGCCTGATAACAGATTTTTGTGTGTGTTTTTTTAATGTTCACCCAATTTTGAAAATACCAAAGTTTGGCTAGAATAAGTAAGCCTAAAACTGTCAAAATGGCGGTACCCATGTTAAATTGTGTGTAGCTTGAAACCGGCATGCACTATGTCAACTTTATTTGGTTGTAAAGGATTTCTCATGTGTTGATCTATTTGGAAATGGTTAGGAAAAGTCTTAACGAGATTTAGGTAATTAGCCACAAATCAAAACGTTAACATTACCGCAAATGGGAAATGAAACTGTATCATGTAACCTATAGTGAAGTGTGAAAAGTAAGTATTTTGTTCTAAATTTTCAAACCACCACCATTTTTGGTGCCGTTGTATCTGGACTACATATTTGAAATATAAAATAAATGAATTCAGTAAAAAAATTTAAATATTCACCACTTTTTCTGAAAAACAGGCTTTTGTGGACCAGGGCTAGGTTTGAGCAACCACAAGACTCTTATTGTAGGGTGTAAAATACTTGTATATGCCTCAGTAGTGATCCATTTCCATCAATGAGGTCTAGGAATGACATTTCACTTCTTGGAATTATTAATGTTTTTCAAAGCAAATGATTATTTCAGGCTCATTAGCTATTGATGTAAAATAACCAGACCCCCCCCCCCCTCCCACCCCCTTCCCTGTGGGTCTGAAATGATATAATCTGTACAAATTGCCCTTTTTATATCTTAACAGGTAAGCTGACATGACTGTGGCCCTGAATTGGACAGTTTTTAAATCACTGGAGAAGTTTTATTAGCTTTCAAACAGTCCAAATGTTAAGAAATCAGACATTTTTTGGACGGGTGGGGTGGGTTATCTCCCCTGGCTCTGCCCTTATGGCAGTCTCTAACCCGGACAGATGCTAACAGTAAACTACAACCAACAACCCATCATTTCCAGCAAATTTGAAGGGTATTTGATGATTCACCTTTTTATAGCGAGGAATAACATTTTGAATTGGTCCTCAGAAAAACTTTAAAATATAAGCCTGGAAACATGAAGGGG
>CAXASE010000069.1:0-46959 GCA_963971465.1 Lepidochitona cinerea
TGTGAATCTATGTTGTACGAATGTATATATATATATATATATTGTGAATCTATGTTGTACGAATGTATATATATATATATATATTGTGAATCTATGTTGTACGAATGTATATATATATATATATATTGTGAATCTATGTTGTACGAATGTATATATATATATATATATATTGTGAATCTATGTTGTACGAATGTATATATATATATATATATTGTGAATCTATGTTGTACGAATGTATATATATATATATATATTGTGAATCTATGTTGTACGAATGTATATATATATATATATATGTGAATCTATGTTGTACGAATGTATATATATATATATATTGTGAATCTATGTTGTACGAATGTATATATATATATATATATTGTGAATCTATGTTGTACGAATGTATATATATATATATATTGTGAATCTATGTTGTACGAATGTATATATATATATATATATTGTGAATCTATGTTGTACGAATGTATATATATATATATATATTGTGAATCTATGTTGTACGAATGTATATATATATATATATATTGTGAATCTATGTTGTACGAATGTATATATATATATATATTGTGAATCTATGTTGTACGAATGTATATATATATATATATATTGTGAATCTATGTTGTACGAATGTATATATATATATATATATTGTGAATCTATGTTGTACGAATGTATATATATATATATATATTGTGAATCTATGTTGTACGAATGTATATATATATATATATATTGTGAATCTATGTTGTACGAATGTATATATATATATATATATTGTGAATCTATGTTGTACGAATGTATATATATATATATATATTGTGAATCTATGTTGTACGAATGTATATATATATATATATATTGTGAATCTATGTTGTACGAATGTATATATATATATATATTGTGAATCTATGTTGTACGAATGTATATATATATATATATATTGTGAATCTATGTTGTACGAATGTATATATATATATATATTGTGAATCTATGTTGTACGAATGTATATATATATATATATTTGTGAATCTATGTTGTACGAATGTATATATATATATATATTGTGAATCTATGTTGTACGAATGTATATATATATATATATATTGTGAATCTATGTTGTACGAATGTATATATATATATATATTGTGAATCTATGTTGTACGAATGTATATATATATATATATATTGTGAATCTATGTTGTACGAATGTATATATATATATATATATTGTGAATCTATGTTGTACGAATGTATATATATATATATATATTGTGAATCTATGTTGTACGAATGTATATATATATATATATATTGTGAATCTATGTTGTACGAATGTATATATATATATATATATTGTGAATCTATGTTGTACGAATGTATATATATATATATATTGTGAATCTATGTTGTACGAATGTATATATATATATATATATTGTGAATCTATGTTGTACGAATGTATATATATATATATATATTGTGAATCTATGTTGTACGAATGTATATATATATATATATATTGTGAATCTATGTTGTACGAATGTATATATATATATATATATTGTGAATCTATGTTGTACGAATGTATATATATATATATATATTGTGAATCTATGTTGTACGAATGTATATATATATATATATTGTGAATCTATGTTGTACGAATGTATATATATATATATATATTGTGAATCTATGTTGTACGAATGTATATATATATATATATTGTGAATCTATGTTGTACGAATGTATATATATATATATATTGTGAATCTATGTTGTACGAATGTATATATATATATATATATTGTGAATCTATGTTGTACGAATGTATATATATATATATATATTGTGAATCTATGTTGTACGAATGTATATATATATATATATATTGTGAATCTATGTTGTACGAATGTATATATATATATATATATTGTGAATCTATGTTGTACGAATGTATATATATATATATATATTGTGAATCTATGTTGTACGAATGTATATATATATATATATTGTGAATCTATGTTGTACGAATGTATATATATATATATATTGTGAATCTATGTTGTACGAATGTATATATATATATATATATTGTGAATCTATGTTGTACGAATGTATATATATATATATATTGTGAATCTATGTTGTACGAATGTATATATATATATATATATTGTGAATCTATGTTGTACGAATGTATATATATATATATATTGTGAATCTATGTTGTACGAATGTATATATATATATATATTGTGAATCTATGTTGTACGAATGTATATATATATATATATATTGTGAATCTATGTTGTACGAATGTATATATATATATATATATTGTGAATCTATGTTGTACGAATGTATATATATATATATATATTGAATCTATGTTGTACGAATGTATATATATATATATATATTGTGAATCTATGTTGTACGAATGTATATATATATATATATATTGTGAATCTATGTTGTACGAATGTATATATATATATATATATTGTGAATCTATGTTGTACGAATGTATATATATATATATATATTGTGAATCTATGTTGTACGAATGTATATATATATATATATATATATTGTGAATCTATGTTGTACGAATGTATATATATATATATATATTGTGAATCTATGTTGTACGAATGTATATATATATATATATATTGTGAATCTATGTTGTACGAATGTATATATATATATATATATTGTGAATCTATGTTGTACGAATGTATATATATATATATATTGTGAATCTATGTTGTACGAATGTATATATATATATATATATATTGTGAATCTATGTTGTACGAATGTATATATATATATATATATTGTGAATCTATGTTGTACGAATGTATATATATATATATATATTGTGAATCTATGTTGTACGAATGTATATATATATATATATATTGTGAATCTATGTTGTACGAATGTATATATATATATATATATTGTGAATCTATGTTGTACGAATGTATATATATATATATATATTGTGAATCTATGTTGTACGAATGTATATATATATATATATTGTGAATCTATGTTGTACGAATGTATATATATATATATATATTGTGAATCTATGTTGTACGAATGTATATATATATATATATATTGTGAATCTATGTTGTACGAATGTATATATATATATATATATATTGTGAATCTATGTTGTACGAATGTATATATATATATATATATTGTGAATCTATGTTGTACGAATGTATATATATATATATAATATTGTGAATCTATGTTGTACGAATGTATATATATATATATATATTGTGAATCTATGTTGTACGAATGTATATATATATATATATATTGTGAATCTATGTTGTACGAATGTATATATATATATATATATTGTGAATCTATGTTGTACGAATGTATATATATATATATATATTGTGAATCTATGTTGTACGAATGTATATATATATATATATATTGTGAATCTATGTTGTACGAATGTATATATATATATATATATTGTGAATCTATGTTGTACGAATGTATATATATATATATATATTGTGAATCTATGTTGTACGAATGTATATATATATATATATATTGTGAATCTATGTTGTACGAATGTATATATATATATATATATTGTGAATCTATGTTGTACGAATGTATATATATATATATATATTGTGAATCTATGTTGTACGAATGTATATATATATATATATATTGTGAATCTATGTTGTACGAATGTATATATATATATATATATTGTGAATCTATGTTGTACGAATGTATATATATATATATATATTGTGAATCTATGTTGTACGAATGTATATATATATATATATATTGTGAATCTATGTTGTACGAATGTATATATATATATATATTGTGAATCTATGTTGTACGAATGTATATATATATATATATATTGTGAATCTATGTTGTACGAATGTATATATATATATTATATATTGTGAATCTATGTTGTACGAATGTATATATATATATATATATTGTGAATCTATGTTGTACGAATGTATATATATATATATATATTGTGAATCTATGTTGTACGAATGTATATATATATATATATATTGTGAATCTATGTTGTACGAATGTATATATATATATATATATTGTGAATCTATGTTGTACGAATGTATATATATATATATATATTGTGAATCTATGTTGTACGAATGTATATATATATATATATATTGTGAATCTATGTTGTACGAATGTATATATATATATATATATTGTGAATCTATGTTGTACGAATGTATATATATATATATATTGTGAATCTATGTTGTACGAATGTATATATATATATATATTGTGAATCTATGTTGTACGAATGTATATATATATATATATATTGTGAATCTATGTTGTACGAATGTATATATATATATATATATTGTGAATCTATGTTGTACGAATGTATATATATATATATATATATTGTGAATCTATGTTGTACGAATGTATATATATATATATATATTGTGAATCTATGTTGTACGAATGTATATATATATATATATATTGTGAATCTATGTTGTACGAATGTATATATATATATATATATTGTGAATCTATGTTGTACGAATGTATATATATATATATATTGTGAATCTATGTTGTACGAATGTATATATATATATATATATTGTGAATCTATGTTGTACGAATGTATATATATATATATATATTGTGAATCTATGTTGTACGAATGTATATATATATATATATATTGTGAATCTATGTTGTACGAATGTATATATATATATATATTGTGAATCTATGTTGTACGAATGTATATATATATATATATTGTGAATCTATGTTGTACGAATGTATATATATATATATATATTGTGAATCTATGTTGTACGAATGTATATATATATATATATTGTGAATCTATGTTGTACGAATGTATATATATATATATATATTGTGAATCTATGTTGTACGAATGTATATATATATATATATATTGTGAATCTATGTTGTACGAATGTATATATATATATATATATTGTGAATCTATGTTGTACGAATGTATATATATATATATATATTGTGAATCTATGTTGTACGAATGTATATATATATATATATATTGTGAATCTATGTTGTACGAATGTATATATATATATAATATTGTGAATCTATGTTGTACGAATGTATATATATATATATATTGTGAATCTATGTTGTACGAATGTATATATATATATATATTGTGAATCTATGTTGTACGAATGTATATATATATATATATTGTGAATCTATGTTGTACGAATGTATATATATATATATATTGTGAATCTATGTTGTACGAATGTATATATATATATATATATTGTGAATCTATGTTGTACGAATGTATATATATATATATATATTGTGAATCTATGTTGTACGAATGTATATATATATATATATATTGTGAATCTATGTTGTACGAATGTATATATATATATATATATTGTGAATCTATGTTGTACGAATGTATATATATATATATATTGTGAATCTATGTTGTACGAATGTATATATATATATATATTGTGAATCTATGTTGTACGAATGTATATATATATATATATATTGTGAATCTATGTTGTACGAATGTATATATATATATATATTGTGAATCTATGTTGTACGAATGTATATATATATATATATATATTGTGAATCTATGTTGTACGAATGTATATATAATATATATATTGTGAATCTATGTTGTACGAATGTATATATATATATATATTGTGAATCTATGTGTACGAATGTATATATATATATATTGTGAATCTATGTTGTACGAATGTATATATATATATATATTGTGAATCTATGTTGTACGAATGTATATATATAATATATATTGTGAATCTATGTTGTACGAATGTATATATATATATATATTGTGAATCTATGTTGTACGAATGTATATATATATATATATTGTGAATCTATGTTGTACGAATGTATATATATATATATATTGTGAATCTATGTTGTACGAATGTATATATATATATATTGTGAATCTATGTTGTACGAATGTATATATATATATATATTGTGAATCTATGTTGTACGAATGTATATATATATATATATTGTGAATCTATGTTGTACGAATGTCTATATATATATATATTGTGAATCTATGTTGTACGAATGTAATATATATATATATATATTGTGAATCTATGTTGTACGAATGTATATATATATATATATATTGTGAATCTATGTTGTACGAATGTATATATATATATATATATTGTGAATCTATGTTGTACGAATGTATATATATATATATATTGTGAATCTATGTTGTACGAATGTATATATATATATATATTGTGAATCTATGTTGTACGAATGTATATATATATATATATTGTGAATCTATGTTGTACGAATGTATATATATATATATATTGTGAATCTATGTTGTACGAATGTATATTATATATATATATTGTGAATCTATGTTGTACGAATGTATATATATATATATTGTGAATCTATGTTGTACGAATGTATATATATATATATATATTGTGAATCTATGTTGTACGAATGTATAATATATATATATATTGTGAATCTATGTTGTACGAATGTATATATATATATATATTGTGAATCTATGTTGTACGAATGTATATATATATATATATTGTGAATCTATGTTGTACGAATGTATATATATATATATTGTGAATCTATGTTGTACGAATGTATATATATATATATTGTGAATCTATGTTGTACGAATGTATATATATATATATATTGTGAATCTATGTTGTACGAATGTATATATATATATATTGTGAATCTATGTTGTACGAATGTATATATATATATATATTGTGAATCTATGTTGTACGAATGTATATATATATATGTATTGTGAATCTATGTTGTACGAATGTATATATATAATATTGTGAATCTATGTTGTACGAATGTATATATATATATATTGTGAATCTATGTTGTACGGATGTATATATATATTGTGAATCTATGTTGTACGAATGTATAATATATATATATATTGTGAATCTATGTTGTACGAATGTATATATATATATATATATTGTGAATCTATGTTGTACGAATGTATATATATATATATTGTGAATCTATGTTGTACGAATGTATATATATATATATATTGTGAATCTATGTTGTACGAATGTATATATATATATATATTGTGAATCTATGTTGTACGAATGTATATATATATATGTATTGTGAATCTATGTTGTACGAATGTATATATATATATATATTGTGAATCTATGTTGTACGAATGTATATATATATATATATTGTGAATCTATGTTGTACGAATGTATATATATATATGTATTGTGAATCTATGTTGTACGAATGTATATATATATATGTATTGTGAATCTATGTTGTACGAATGTATATATATATATGTATTGTGAATCTATGTTGTACGAATGTATATATATATGTATTGTGAATCTATGTTGTACGAATGTATATATATATGTATTGTGAATCTATGTTGTACGAATGTATATATATATGTATTGTGAATCTATGTTGTACGAATGTATATATATATGTATTGTGAATCTATGTTGTACGAATGTATATATATATGTATTGTGAATCTATGTTGTACGAATGTATATATATATGTATTGTGAATCTATGTTGTACGAATGTATATATATATGTATTGTGAATCTATGTTGTACGAATGTATATATATATGTATTGTGAATCTATGTTGTACGAATGTATATATATATGTATTGTGAATCTATGTTGTACGAATGTATATATATATGTATTGTGAATCTATGTTGTACGAATGTATATATATATGTATTGTGAATCTATGTTGTACGAATGTATATATATATGTATTGTGAATCTATGTTGTACGAATGTATATATATATGTATTGTGAATCTATGTTGTACGAATGTATATATATATGTATTGTGAATCTATGTTGTACGAATGTATATATATATGTATTGTGAATCTATGTTGTACGAATGTATATATATATGTATTGTGAATCTATGTTGTACGAATGTATATATATATGTATTGTGAATCTATGTTGTACGAATGTATATATATATGTATTGTGAATCTATGTTGTACGAATGTATATATATATGTATTGTGAATCTATGTTGTACGAATGTATATATATATGTATTGTGAATCTATGTTGTACGAATGTATATATATATGTATTGTGAATCTATGTTGTACGAATGTATATATATATGTATTGTGAATCTATGTTGTACGAATGTATATATATATGTATTGTGAATCTATGTTGTACGAATGTATATATATATGTATTGTGAATCTATGTTGTACGAATGTATATATATATATGTATTGTGAATCTATGTTGTACGAATGTATATATATATGTATTGTGAATCTATGTTGTACGAATGTATATATATATGTATTGTGAATCTATGTTGTACGAATGTATATATATATATGTATTGTGAATCTATGTTGTACGAATGTATATATATATGTATTGTGAATCTATGTTGTACGAATGTATATATATGTGTATTGTGAATCTATGTTGTACGAATGTATATATATGTGTATTGTGAATCTATGTTGTACGAAGTATATATATGTGTATTGTGAATCTATGTTGTACGAATGTATATATATGTGTATTGTGAATCTATGTTGTACGAATGTATATATATGTGTATTGTGAATCTATGTTGTACGAATGTATATATATGTGTATTGTGAATCTATGTTGTACGAATGTATATATATGTGTATTGTGATCTATGTTGTACGAATGTATATATATGTGTATTGTGAATCTATGTTGTACGAATGTATATATATGTGTATTGTGATCTATGTTGTACGAATGTATATATATGTGTATTGTGAATCTATGTTGTACGAGTGTATATATGTGTATTGTGAATCTATGTTGTACGAATGTATATATATGTGTATTGTGATCTATGTTGTACGAGTGTATATATGTGTATTGTGAATCTATGTTGTACGAGTGTATATATGTGTAGTGTGGATCTATGTTGTACGAGTGTATATATGTGTAGTGTGGATCTATGTTGTACGAGTGTATATATGTGTAGTGTGGATCTATGTTGTACGAGTGTATATATGTGTAGTGTGGATCTATGTTGTACGAGTGTATATATGTGTAGTGTGGATCTATGTTGTACGAGTGTATATATGTGTAGTGTGGATCTATGTTGTACGAGTGTATATATGTGTAGTGTGGATCTATGTTGTACGAGTGTATATATGTGTAGTGTGGATCTATGTTGTACGAGTGTATATATGTGTAGTGTGGATCTATGTTGTACGAGTGTATATATGTGTAGTGTGGATCTATGTTGTACGAGTGTATATATGTGTAGTGTGGATCTATGTTGTACGAGTGTATATATGTGTAGTGTGGATCTATGTTGTACGAGTGTATATATGTGTAGTGTGGATCTATGTTGTACGAGTGTATATATGTGTAGTGTGGATCTATGTTGTACGAGTGTATATATGTGTAGTGTGGATCTATGTTGTACGAGTGTATATATGTGTAGTGTGGATCTATGTTGTACGAGTGTATATATGTGTAGTGTGGATCTATGTTGTACGAGTGTATATATGTGTAGTGTGGATCTATGTTGTACGAGTGTATATATGTGTAGTGTGGATCTATGTTGTACGAGTGTATATATGTGTAGTGTGGATCTATGTTGTACGAGTGTATATATGTGTAGTGTGGATCTATGTTGTACGAGTGTATATATGTGTAGTGTGGATCTATGTTGTACGAGTGTATATATGTGTAGTGTGGATCTATGTTGTACGAGTGTATATATGTGTAGTGTGGATCTATGTTGTACGAGTGTATATATGTGTAGTGTGGATCTATGTTGTACGAGTGTATATATGTGTAGTGTGGATCTATGTTGTACGAGTGTATATATGTGTAGTGTGGATCTATGTTGTACGAGTGTATATATGTGTAGTGTGGATCTATGTTGTACGAGTGTATATATGTGTAGTGTGGATCTATGTTGTACGAGTGTATATATGTGTAGTGTGGATCTATGTTGTACGAGTGTATATATGTGTAGTGTGGATCTATGTTGTACGAGTGTATATATGTGTAGTGTGGATCTATGTTGTACGAGTGTATATATGTGTAGTGTGGATCTATGTTGTACGAGTGTATATATGTGTAGTGTGGATCTATGTTGTACGAGTGTATATATGTGTAGTGTGGATCTATGTTGTACGAGTGTATATATGTGTAGTGTGGATCTATGTTGTACGAGTGTATATATGTGTAGTGTGGATCTATGTTGTACGAGTGTATATATGTGTAGTGTGGATCTATGTTGTACGAGTGTATATATGTGTAGTGTGGATCTATGTTGTACGAGTGTATATATGTGTAGTGTGGATCTATGTTGTACGAGTGTATATATGTGTAGTGTGGATCTATGTTGTACGAGTGTATATATGTGTAGTGTGGATCTATGTTGTACGAGTGTATATATGTGTAGTGTGGATCTATGTTGTACGAGTGTATATATGTGTAGTGTGGATCTATGTTGTACGAGTGTATATATGTGTAGTGTGGATCTATGTTGTACGAGTGTATATATGTGTAGTGTGGATCTATGTTGTACGAGTGTATATATGTGTAGTGTGGATCTATGTTGTACGAGTGTATATATGTGTAGTGTGGATCTATGTTGTACGAGTGTATATATGTGTAGTGTGGATCTATGTTGTACGAGTGTATATATGTGTAGTGTGGATCTATGTTGTACGAGTGTATATATGTGTAGTGTGGATCTATGTTGTACGAGTGTATATATGTGTAGTGTGGATCTATGTTGTACGAGTGTATATATGTGTAGTGTGGATCTATGTTGTACGAGTGTATATATGTGTAGTGTGGATCTATGTTGTACGAGTGTATATATGTGTAGTGTGGATCTATGTTGTACGAGTGTATATATGTGTAGTGTGGATCTATGTTGTACGAGTGTATATATGTGTAGTGTGGATCTATGTTGTACGAGTGTATATATGTGTAGTGTGGATCTATGTTGTACGAGTGTATATATGTGTAGTGTGGATCTATGTTGTACGAGTGTATATATGTGTAGTGTGGATCTATGTTGTACGAGTGTATATATGTGTAGTGTGGATCTATGTTGTACGAGTGTATATATGTGTAGTGTGGATCTATGTTGTACGAGTGTATATATGTGTAGTGTGGATCTATGTTGTACGAGTGTATATATGTGTAGTGTGGATCTATGTTGTACGAGTGTATATATGTGTAGTGTGGATCTATGTTGTACGAGTGTATATATGTGTAGTGTGGATCTATGTTGTACGAGTGTATATATGTGTAGTGTGGATCTATGTTGTACGAGTGTATATATGTGTAGTGTGGATCTATGTTGTACGAGTGTATATATGTGTAGTGTGGATCTATGTTGTACGAGTGTATATATGTGTAGTGTGGATCTATGTTGTACGAGTGTATATATGTGTAGTGTGGATCTATGTTGTACGAGTGTATATATGTGTAGTGTGGATCTATGTTGTACGAGTGTATATATGTGTAGTGTGGATCTATGTTGTACGAGTGTATATATGTGTAGTGTGGATCTATGTTGTACGAGTGTATATATGTGTAGTGTGGATCTATGTTGTACGAGTGTATATATGTGTAGTGTGGATCTATGTTGTACGAGTGTATATATGTGTAGTGTGGATCTATGTTGTACGAGTGTATATATGTGTAGTGTGGATCTATGTTGTACGAGTGTATATATGTGTAGTGTGGATCTATGTTGTACGAGTGTATATATGTGTAGTGTGGATCTATGTTGTACGAGTGTATATATGTGTAGTGTGGATCTATGTTGTACGAGTGTATATATGTGTAGTGTGGATCTATGTTGTACGAGTGTATATATGTGTAGTGTGGATCTATGTTGTACGAGTGTATATATGTGTAGTGTGGATCTATGTTGTACGAGTGTATATATGTGTAGTGTGGATCTATGTTGTACGAGTGTATATATGTGTAGTGTGGATCTATGTTGTACGAGTGTATATATGTGTAGTGTGGATCTATGTTGTACGAGTGTATATATGTGTAGTGTGGATCTATGTTGTACGAGTGTATATATGTGTAGTGTGGATCTATGTTGTACGAGTGTATATATGTGTAGTGTGGATCTATGTTGTACGAGTGTATATATGTGTAGTGTGGATCTATGTTGTACGAGTGTATATATGTGTAGTGTGGATCTATGTTGTACGAGTGTATATATGTGTAGTGTGGATCTATGTTGTACGAGTGTATATATGTGTAGTGTGGATCTATGTTGTACGAGTGTATATATGTGTAGTGTGGATCTATGTTGTACGAGTGTATATATGTGTAGTGTGGATCTATGTTGTACGAGTGTATATATGTGTAGTGTGGATCTATGTTGTACGAGTGTATATATGTGTAGTGTGGATCTATGTTGTACGAGTGTATATATGTGTAGTGTGGATCTATGTTGTACGAGTGTATATATGTGTAGTGTGGATCTATGTTGTACGAGTGTATATATGTGTAGTGTGGATCTATGTTGTACGAGTGTATATATGTGTAGTGTGGATCTATGTTGTACGAGTGTATATATGTGTAGTGTGGATCTATGTTGTACGAGTGTATATATGTGTAGTGTGGATCTATGTTGTACGAGTGTATATATGTGTAGTGTGGATCTATGTTGTACGAGTGTATATATGTGTAGTGTGGATCTATGTTGTACGAGTGTATATATGTGTAGTGTGGATCTATGTTGTACGAGTGTATATATGTGTAGTGTGGATCTATGTTGTACGAGTGTATATATGTGTAGTGTGGATCTATGTTGTACGAGTGTATATATGTGTAGTGTGGATCTATGTTGTACGAGTGTATATATGTGTAGTGTGGATCTATGTTGTACGAGTGTATATATGTGTAGTGTGGATCTATGTTGTACGAGTGTATATATGTGTAGTGTGGATCTATGTTGTACGAGTGTATATATGTGTAGTGTGGATCTATGTTGTACGAGTGTATATATGTGTAGTGTGGATCTATGTTGTACGAGTGTATATATGTGTAGTGTGGATCTATGTTGTACGAGTGTATATATGTGTAGTGTGGATCTATGTTGTACGAGTGTATATATGTGTAGTGTGGATCTATGTTGTACGAGTGTATATATGTGTAGTGTGGATCTATGTTGTACGAGTGTATATATGTGTAGTGTGGATCTATGTTGTACGAGTGTATATATGTGTAGTGTGGATCTATGTTGTACGAGTGTATATATGTGTAGTGTGGATCTATGTTGTACGAGTGTATATATGTGTAGTGTGGATCTATGTTGTACGAGTGTATATATGTGTAGTGTGGATCTATGTTGTACGAGTGTATATATGTGTAGTGTGGATCTATGTTGTACGAGTGTATATATGTGTAGTGTGGATCTATGTTGTACGAGTGTATATATGTGTAGTGTGGATCTATGTTGTACGAGTGTATATATGTGTAGTGTGGATCTATGTGTACGAGTGTATATATGTGTAGTGTGGATCTATGTTGTACGAGTGTATATATGTGTAGTGTGGATCTATGTTGTACGAGTGTATATATGTGTAGTGTGGATCTATGTTGTACGAGTGTATATATGTGTAGTGTGGATCTATGTTGTACGAGTGTATATATGTGTAGTGTGGATCTATGTTGTACGAGTGTATATATGTGTAGTGTGGATCTATGTTGTACGAGTGTATATATGTGTAGTGTGGATCTATGTCGTACGAGTGTATATATGTGTAGTGTGGATCTATGTCGTACGAGTGTATATATGTGTAGTGTGGATCTATGTCGTACGAGTGTATATATGTGTAGTGTGGATCTATGTCGTACGAGTGTATATATGTGTAGTGTGGATCTATGTCGTACGAGTGTATATATGTGTAGTGTGGATCTATGTCGTACGAGTGTATATATGTGTAGTGTGGATCTATGTCGTACGAGTGTATATATGTGTAGTGTGGATCTATGTCGTACGAGTGTATATATGTGTAGTGTGGATCTATGTCGTACGAGTGTATATATGTGTAGTGTGGATCTATGTCGTACGAGTGTATATATGTGTAGTGTGGATCTATGTCGTACGAGTGTATATATGTGTAGTGTGGATCTATGTCGTACGAGTGTATATATGTGTAGTGTGGATCTATGTCGTACGAGTGTATATATGTGTAGTGTGGATCTATGTCGTACGAGTGTATATATGTGTAGTGTGGATCTATGTCGTACGAGTGTATATATGTGTAGTGTGGATCTATGTCGTACGAGTGTATATATGTGTAGTGTGGATCTATGTCGTACGAGTGTATATATGTGTAGTGTGGATCTATGTCGTACGAGTGTATATATGTGTAGTGTGGATCTATGTCGTACGAGTGTATATATGTGTAGTGTGGATCTATGTCGTACGAGTGTATATATGTGTAGTGTGGATCTATGTCGTACGAGTGTATATATGTGTAGTGTGGATCTATGTCGTACGAGTGTATATATGTGTAGTGTGGATCTATGTCGTACGAGTGTATATATGTGTAGTGTGGATCTATGTCGTACGAGTGTATATATGTGTAGTGTGGATCTATGTCGTACGAGTGTATATATGTGTAGTGTGGATCTATGTCGTACGAGTGTATATATGTGTAGTGTGGATCTATGTCGTACGAGTGTATATATGTGTAGTGTGGATCTATGTCGTACGAGTGTATATATGTGTAGTGTGGATCTATGTCGTACGAGTGTATATATGTGTAGTGTGGATCTATGTCGTACGAGTGTATATATGTGTAGTGTGGATCTATGTCGTACGAGTGTATATATGTGTAGTGTGGATCTATGTCGTACGAGTGTATATATGTGTAGTGTGGATCTATGTCGTACGAGTGTATATATGTGTAGTGTGGATCTATGTCGTACGAGTGTATATATGTGTAGTGTGGATCTATGTCGTACGAGTGTATATATGTGTAGTGTGGATCTATGTCGTACGAGTGTATATATGTGTAGTGTGGATCTATGTCGTACGAGTGTATATATGTGTAGTGTGGATCTATGTCGTACGAGTGTATATATGTGTAGTGTGGATCTATGTCGTACGAGTGTATATATGTGTAGTGTGGATCTATGTCGTACGAGTGTATATATGTGTAGTGTGGATCTATGTCGTACGAGTGTATATATGTGTAGTGTGGATCTATGTCGTACGAGTGTATATATGTGTAGTGTGGATCTATGTCGTACGAGTGTATATATGTGTAGTGTGGATCTATGTCGTACGAGTGTATATATGTGTAGTGTGGATCTATGTCGTACGAGTGTATATATGTGTAGTGTGGATCTATGTCGTACGAGTGTATATATGTGTAGTGTGGATCTATGTCGTACGAGTGTATATATGTGTAGTGTGGATCTATGTCGTACGAGTGTATATATGTGTAGTGTGGATCTATGTCGTACGAGTGTATATATGTGTAGTGTGGATCTATGTCGTACGAGTGTATATATGTGTAGTGTGGATCTATGTCGTACGAGTGTATATATGTGTAGTGTGGATCTATGTCGTACGAGTGTATATATGTGTAGTGTGGATCTATGTCGTACGAGTGTATATATGTGTAGTGTGGATCTATGTCGTACGAGTGTATATATGTGTAGTGTGGATCTATGTCGTACGAGTGTATATATGTGTAGTGTGGATCTATGTCGTACGAGTGTATATATGTGTAGTGTGGATCTATGTCGTACGAGTGTATATATGTGTAGTGTGGATCTATGTCGTACGAGTGTATATATGTGTAGTGTGGATCTATGTCGTACGAGTGCTATATGTGTAGTGTGGATCTATGTCGTACGAGTGCTATATGTGTAGTGTGGATCTATGTCGTACGAGTGCATATGTGTAGTGTGGATCTATGTCGTACGAGTGCTATATGTGTAGTGTGGATCTATGTCGTACGAGTGAATATGTGTAGTGTGGATCTATGTCGTACGAGTGTATATATGTGTAGTGTGGATCTATGTCGTACGAGTGCATATGTGTAGTGTGGATCTATGTCGTACGAGTGCATATATCTGTAGTGTGGATCTATGTCGTACGAGTGCATATATCGTGTTGTGGATCTATGTCTTACGAGTGCATGTATGTGTATTGTGGATCTATGTCTTACGAATGCATTATCGTTAGTGTGATCTATGTCGTACGAGTGCATATGTGTCGTGTGGATCTATGTCGTACGAGTGCATATGTGTAGTGTGGATCTATGTCGTACGAGTGCATATGTGTCGTTGTGGATCTATGTCGTACGAGTGCATATGTGTACGTTGTGGATCTATGTCTTACGAGTGCATATGTGTATTGTGGAATCTATGTCTTACGAGTGCATATGTGTTGTGAATCTATGTCTTACGAATGCATATGTTCCGTATTGTGAATCTATGTCTTACGAATGCATGTATCGTTGTGAATCTATGTCTTACGAATGCATGTATCCGTTGTGAATCTATGTCTTACGAATGCATGTATCCGTTGTGAATCTATGTCTTACGAATGCATGTATCCGTTGTGAATCTATGTCTTACGAATGCATGTATCCGTTGTGAATCTATGTCTTACGAATGCATGTATCCGTTGTGAATCTATGTCTTACGAATGCATGTATCCGTTGTGAATCTATGTCTTACGAATGCATGTATCCGTTGTGAATCTATGTCTTACGAATGCATGTATCCGTTGTGAATCTATGTCTTACGAATGCATGTATCCGTTGTGAATCTATGTCTTACGAATGCATGTATCCGTTGTGAATCTATGTCTTACGAATGCATGTATCCGTTGTGAATCTATGTCTTACGAATGCATGTATCCGTTGTGAATCTATGTCTTACGAATGCATGTATCCGTTGTGAATCTATGTCTTACGAATGCATGTATCCGTTGTGAATCTATGTCTTACGAATGCATGTATCCGTTGTGAATCTATGTCTTACGAATGCATGTATCCGTTGTGAATCTATGTCTTACGAATGCATGTATCCGTTGTGAATCTATGTCTTACGAATGCATGTATCCGTTGTGAATCTATGTCTTACGAATGCATGTATCCGTTGTGAATCTATGTCTTACGAATGCATGTATCCGTTGTGAATCTATGTCTTACGAATGCATGTATCCGTTGTGAATCTATGTCTTACGAATGCATGTATCCGTTGTGAATCTATGTCTTACGAATGCATGTATCCGTTGTGAATCTATGTCTTACGAATGCATGTATCCGTTGTGAATCTATGTCTTACGAATGCATGTATCCGTTGTGAATCTATGTCTTACGAATGCATGTATCCGTTGTGAATCTATGTCTTACGAATGCATGTATCCGTTGTGAATCTATGTCTTACGAATGCATGTATCCGTTGTGAATCTATGTCTTACGAATGCATGTATCCGTTGTGAATCTATGTCTTACGAATGCATGTATCCGTTGTGAATCTATGTCTTACGAATGCATGTATCCGTTGTGAATCTATGTCTTACGAATGCATGTATCCGTTGTGAATCTATGTCTTACGAATGCATGTATCCGTTGTGAATCTATGTCTTACGAATGCATGTATCCGTTGTGAATCTATGTCTTACGAATGCATGTATCCGTTGTGAATCTATGTCTTACGAATGCATGTATCCGTTGTGAATCTATGTCTTACGAATGCATGTATCCGTTGTGAATCTATGTCTTACGAATGCATGTATCCGTTGTGAATCTATGTCTTACGAATGCATGTATCCGTTGTGAATCTATGTCTTACGAATGCATGTATCCGTTGTGAATCTATGTCTTACGAATGCATGTATCCGTTGTGAATCTATGTCTTACGAATGCATGTATCCGTTGTGAATCTATGTCTTACGAATGCATGTATCCGTTGTGAATCTATGTCTTACGAATGCATGTATCCGTTGTGAATCTATGTCTTACGAATGCATGTATCCGTTGTGAATCTATGTCTTACGAATGCATGTATCCGTTGTGAATCTATGTCTTACGAATGCATGTATCCGTTGTGAATCTATGTCTTACGAATGCATGTATCCGTTGTGAATCTATGTCTTACGAATGCATGTATCCGTTGTGAATCTATGTCTTACGAATGCATGTATCCGTTGTGAATCTATGTCTTACGAATGCATGTATCCGTTGTGAATCTATGTCTTACGAATGCATGTATCCGTTGTGAATCTATGTCTTACGAATGCATGTATCCGTTGTGAATCTATGTCTTACGAATGCATGTATCCGTTGTGAATCTATGTCTTACGAATGCATGTATCCGTTGTGAATCTATGTCTTACGAATGCATGTATCCGTTGTGAATCTATGTCTTACGAATGCATGTATCCGTTGTGAATCTATGTCTTACGAATGCATGTATCCGTTGTGAATCTATGTCTTACGAATGCATGTATCCGTTGTGAATCTATGTCTTACGAATGCATGTATCCGTTGTGAATCTATGTCTTACGAATGCATGTATCCGTTGTGAATCTATGTCTTACGAATGCATGTATCCGTTGTGAATCTATGTCTTACGAATGCATGTATCCGTTGTGAATCTATGTCTTACGAATGCATGTATCCGTTGTGAATCTATGTCTTACGAATGCATGTATCCGTTGTGAATCTATGTCTTACGAATGCATGTATCCGTTGTGAATCTATGTCTTACGAATGCATGTATCCGTTGTGAATCTATGTCTTACGAATGCATGTATCCGTTGTGAATCTATGTCTTACGAATGCATGTATCCGTTGTGAATCTATGTCTTACGAATGCATGTATCCGTTGTGAATCTATGTCTTACGAATGCATGTATCCGTTGTGAATCTATGTCTTACGAATGCATGTATCCGTTGTGAATCTATGTCTTACGAATGCATGTATCCGTTGTGAATCTATGTCTTACGAATGCATGTATCCGTTGTGAATCTATGTCTTACGAATGCATGTATCCGTTGTGAATCTATGTCTTACGAATGCATGTATCCGTTGTGAATCTATGTCTTACGAATGCATGTATCCGTTGTGAATCTATGTCTTACGAATGCATGTATCCGTTGTGAATCTATGTCTTACGAATGCATGTATCCGTTGTGAATCTATGTCTTACGAATGCATGTATCCGTTGTGAATCTATGTCTTACGAATGCATGTATCCGTTGTGAATCTATGTCTTACGAATGCATGTATCCGTTGTGAATCTATGTCTTACGAATGCATGTATCCGTTGTGAATCTATGTCTTACGAATGCATGTATCCGTTGTGAATCTATGTCTTACGAATGCATGTATCCGTTGTGAATCTATGTCTTACGAATGCATGTATCCGTTGTGAATCTATGTCTTACGAATGCATGTATCCGTTGTGAATCTATGTCTTACGAATGCATGTATCCGTTGTGAATCTATGTCTTACGAATGCATGTATCCGTTGTGAATCTATGTCTTACGAATGCATGTATCCGTTGTGAATCTATGTCTTACGAATGCATGTATCCGTTGTGAATCTATGTCTTACGAATGCATGTATCCGTTGTGAATCTATGTCTTACGAATGCATGTATCCGTTGTGAATCTATGTCTTACGAATGCATGTATCCGTTGTGAATCTATGTCTTACGAATGCATGTATCCGTTGTGAATCTATGTCTTACGAATGCATGTATCCGTTGTGAATCTATGTCTTACGAATGCATGTATCCGTTGTGAATCTATGTCTTACGAATGCATGTATCCGTTGTGAATCTATGTCTTACGAATGCATGTATCCGTTGTGAATCTATGTCTTACGAATGCATGTATCCGTTGTGAATCTATGTCTTACGAATGCATGTATCCGTTGTGAATCTATGTCTTACGAATGCATGTATCCGTTGTGAATCTATGTCTTACGAATGCATGTATCCGTTGTGAATCTATGTCTTACGAATGCATGTATCCGTTGTGAATCTATGTCTTACGAATGCATGTATCCGTTGTGAATCTATGTCTTACGAATGCATGTATCCGTTGTGAATCTATGTCTTACGAATGCATGTATCCGTTGTGAATCTATGTCTTACGAATGCATGTATCCGTTGTGAATCTATGTCTTACGAATGCATGTATCCGTTGTGAATCTATGTCTTACGAATGCATGTATCCGTTGTGAATCTATGTCTTACGAATGCATGTATCCGTTGTGAATCTATGTCTTACGAATGCATGTATCCGTTGTGAATCTATGTCTTACGAATGCATGTATCCGTTGTGAATCTATGTCTTACGAATGCATGTATCCGTTGTGAATCTATGTCTTACGAATGCATGTATCCGTTGTGAATCTATGTCTTACGAATGCATGTATCCGTTGTGAATCTATGTCTTACGAATGCATGTATCCGTTGTGAATCTATGTCTTACGAATGCATGTATCCGTTGTGAATCTATGTCTTACGAATGCATGTATCCGTTGTGAATCTATGTCTTACGAATGCATGTATCCGTTGTGAATCTATGTCTTACGAATGCATGTATCCGTTGTGAATCTATGTCTTACGAATGCATGTATCCGTTGTGAATCTATGTCTTACGAATGCATGTATCCGTTGTGAATCTATGTCTTACGAATGCATGTATCCGTTGTGAATCTATGTCTTACGAATGCATGTATCCGTTGTGAATCTATGTCTTACGAATGCATGTATCCGTTGTGAATCTATGTCTTACGAATGCATGTATCCGTTGTGAATCTATGTCTTACGAATGCATGTATCCGTTGTGAATCTATGTCTTACGAATGCATGTATCCGTTGTGAATCTATGTCTTACGAATGCATGTATCCGTTGTGAATCTATGTCTTACGAATGCATGTATCCGTTGTGAATCTATGTCTTACGAATGCATGTATCCGTTGTGAATCTATGTCTTACGAATGCATGTATCCGTTGTGAATCTATGTCTTACGAATGCATGTATCCGTTGTGAATCTATGTCTTACGAATGCATGTATCCGTTGTGAATCTATGTCTTACGAATGCATGTATCCGTTGTGAATCTATGTCTTACGAATGCATGTATCCGTTGTGAATCTATGTCTTACGAATGCATGTATCCGTTGTGAATCTATGTCTTACGAATGCATGTATCCGTTGTGAATCTATGTCTTACGAATGCATGTATCCGTTGTGAATCTATGTCTTACGAATGCATGTATCCGTTGTGAATCTATGTCTTACGAATGCATGTATCCGTTGTGAATCTATGTCTTACGAATGCATGTATCCGTTGTGAATCTATGTCTTACGAATGCATGTATCCGTTGTGAATCTATGTCTTACGAATGCATGTATCCGTTGTGAATCTATGTCTTACGAATGCATGTATCCGTTGTGAATCTATGTCTTACGAATGCATGTATCCGTTGTGAATCTATGTCTTACGAATGCATGTATCCGTTGTGAATCTATGTCTTACGAATGCATGTATCCGTTGTGAATCTATGTCTTACGAATGCATGTATCCGTTGTGAATCTATGTCTTACGAATGCATGTATCCGTTGTGAATCTATGTCTTACGAATGCATGTATCCGTTGTGAATCTATGTCTTACGAATGCATGTATCCGTTGTGAATCTATGTCTTACGAATGCATGTATCCGTTGTGAATCTATGTCTTACGAATGCATGTATCCGTTGTGAATCTATGTCTTACGAATGCATGTATCCGTTGTGTCGTACGAATGCATGTATCCGCTGTGAATCTATGTCGTACGAATGCATGTATCCGCTGTGAATCTATGTCGTACGAATGCATGTATCCGCTGTGAATCTATGTCGTACGAATGCATGTATCCGCTGTGAATCTATGTCGTACGAATGCATGTATCCGCTGTGAATCTATGTCGTACGAATGCATGTATCCGCTGTGAATCTATGTCGTACGAATGCATGTATCCGCTGTGAATCTATGTCGTACGAATGCATGTATCCGCTGTGAATCTATGTCGTACGAATGCATGTATCCGCTGTGAATCTATGTCGTACGAATGCATGTATCCGCTGTGAATCTATGTCGTACGAATGCATGTATCCGCTGTGAATCTATGTCGTACGAATGCATGTATCCGCTGTGAATCTATGTCGTACGAATGCATGTATCCGCTGTGAATCTATGTCGTACGAATGCATGTATCCGCTGTGAATCTATGTCGTACGAATGCATGTATCCGCTGTGAATCTATGTCGTACGAATGCATGTATCCGCTGTGAATCTATGTCGTACGAATGCATGTATCCGCTGTGAATCTATGTCGTACGAATGCATGTATCCGCTGTGAATCTATGTCGTACGAATGCATGTATCCGCTGTGAATCTATGTCGTACGAATGCATGTATCCGCTGTGAATCTATGTCGTACGAATGCATGTATCCGCTGTGAATCTATGTCGTACGAATGCATGTATCCGCTGTGAATCTATGTCGTACGAATGCATGTATCCGCTGTGAATCTATGTCGTACGAATGCATGTATCCGCTGTGAATCTATGTCGTACGAATGCATGTATCCGCTGTGAATCTATGTCGTACGAATGCATGTATCCGCTGTGAATCTATGTCGTACGAATGCATGTATCCGCTGTGAATCTATGTCGTACGAATGCATGTATCCGCTGTGAATCTATGTCGTACGAATGCATGTATCCGCTGTGAATCTATGTCGTACGAATGCATGTATCCGCTGTGAATCTATGTCGTACGAATGCATGTATCCGCTGTGAATCTATGTCGTACGAATGCATGTATCCGCTGTGAATCTATGTCGTACGAATGCATGTATCCGCTGTGAATCTATGTCGTACGAATGCATGTATCCGCTGTGAATCTATGTCGTACGAATGCATGTATCCGCTGTGAATCTATGTCGTACGAATGCATGTATCCGCTGTGAATCTATGTCGTACGAATGCATGTATCCGCTGTGAATCTATGTCGTACGAATGCATGTATCCGCTGTGAATCTATGTCGTACGAATGCATGTATCCGCTGTGAATCTATGTCGTACGAATGCATGTATCCGCTGTGAATCTATGTCGTACGAATGCATGTATCCGCTGTGAATCTATGTCGTACGAATGCATGTATCCGCTGTGAATCTATGTCGTACGAATGCATGTATCCGCTGTGAATCTATGTCGTACGAACGCATGTATCCGCTGTGAATCTATGTCGTACGAACGCATGTATCCGCTGTGAATCTATGTCGTACGAACGCATGTATCCGCTGTGAATCTATGTCGTACGAACGCATGTATCCGCTGTGAATCTATGTCGTACGAACGCATGTATCCGCTGTGAATCTATGTCGTACGAACGCATGTATCCGCTGTGAATCTATGTCGTACGAACGCATGTATCCGCTGTGAATCTATGTCGTACGAACGCATGTATCCGCTGTGAATCTATGTCGTACGAACGCATGTATCCGCTGTGAATCTATGTCGTACGAACGCATGTATCCGCTGTGAATCTATGTCGTACGAACGCATGTATCCGCTGTGAATCTATGTCGTACGAACGCATGTATCCGCTGTGAATCTATGTCGTACGAACGCATGTATCCGCTGTGAATCTATGTCGTACGAACGCATGTATCCGCTGTGAATCTATGTCGTACGAACGCATGTATCCGCTGTGAATCTATGTCGTACGAACGGATGTATCCGCTGTGAATCTATGTCGTACGAACGGATGTATCCGCTGTGAATCTATGTTGTACGGATGTATATATATTCTTAACCCACGAATACATATATATGTTGTATTTTGTGATTCCTTCTAAATGTATACAGCTATTTTGTTGATGTACGAGGTATACAACTAGCATGGATCTATGTAAAATAAATACATTTGTGAATCCCTCTAATACAACACTTAGATATACATGTAAAATGAATACAGCTTTCCTTCTGAACATAAATACAATTTACAGTCTTTGTAAATTGAACACAGCGTTTGTGTATTTATGATAAATGAGTTGAGCAATTGTGAATTCATATCGTAGGAATGTACCAAATGGGAATTCATATCGTAGGAATGTACCAATTGGGAGTTCATATCGTAGAAATGTATCAAATGTGAATTCATCTCGTAGGAATGCACCAAATGTGAATTCATTTCGTAGGAACGCACTGAATTTGAATTCATCTCGTAAGAATGCATCAAATTTGAATTCATCTCGTAGGAATGCACCAAATTTGAATTCATCTCATAGAAATGCACCAAATGTAAATTCATCTCGTAGGAACGCACCGAATGTGAGTTTGTATATGTACCAAATGTGAATTCATTTCGTAGGAATGCACCAAATGTGTGTTATGTCGCACTCAAAATTATTTCACTTATATAACTTTGTTGCCAGGTTAAAGTGGTTGAGGAAACTGGGCTTTTGACAAAAGGAAACATTCGACCTTTAGCAAGTACTTGGCTCATTGATTTATGGTTTACGCCGCACTCAAAATTATTTCACTTATATGGCTTATATTTCACAATGTTGCCAGTTTTAGTGGGTGAGGAAACCCAAATGTATGTTAGATTCTCAGCATCATAGAAACCGAATACGGCTTCATCTTCAAACATCAGTGAGCGCCTTTTGAGCCTTGTTAGCACATATTGTACAATACAATATATTTTTGGAGCCGCCGTGGAGCGCAGCGGAACAAGGTTCCTTTGAGGGTATGTAGAGAGAAAAAGTGTGAAACAAAGTTATATGAGAATAGTAGCGAATTCACGATATCACCAACGTTATTATGTACAAATTTTCTTTATCCCTCCGCCAGTGAACGTGATGGCGCGGCATGAAAGCATGAAAGAGTGGTTAAAGAGTTATGTAAGTGTTTCTAATTTGTCCCTTAGCATTGTTTGAATGTAAGACACATGTTAATGTGTACACAATTAATGTATTTTTTTACGTGAAATTCTCGAGCGAGAACCACATAGAAAGTTCGGCAATTTAAAGATATATTTACATGAGGCTTCGAAAGTGTGAATCTCGTCGAAGACCGAGCGAGGCTCATATTCCTGAGGGATAGATCGTGGTTTCCGAATACATGACACATAGACAGGTCAATGCTCTCTCAACCGTGTGAAACTTTTAGACAGACTAAATCAACACGAACAGAAGGAGACGCCATGTTCATCGCCAAAATTGTACATTTTGCGGTGTGTGATGTTTAAGAACTATATTGGTTAACGTCAAACATGGCGGACAACTCTTTAAGAGTCAAAATCTCAACAAAGAACGACGCATACCGTTTTCGACTCACCATCCAGACTCGCGCCGTATCGAGGTTTGCATGCAGCTTCGAATGGGAAGCCAGGTGGAATCCCTAGAGTGAGATTCTAAATCTTTACCATCCGCTAAGACTCGTAGCAAAAGCTGTATTTTTAACATTCATATTCATATCTTTATTCGTAAATAGGAACAAGCCATATGGCTCTCCTCCCTTACAAAATTCAAGAAAGTCATTTTACTGGCCGTGGCGGCCTGGTAAAACGCATACCAAAAATATTGGAAACCGCAAAGGGGCCGACTTTTCATACGTTTTAAAACGTACGTGTCTTTTTTTCACTCCTGAATAAGAATTTACGTTGCCAAATTTAACATTTTCCTGTTATATACGAGCCGGGACTGCTTGTAGTTGAAGTTCATCAAACTCTGTTGCCAAAAGATATTGATGATGGGTGACAAACAGAGCTGAAGGACCGGCCATATTGGAAAACATATAAAACTGAGAATCAACAATTTGTGCTTAGATTTTCTCCTAATTTAAGCAACGCAACCAACCCAAACTTATTACACATTCAGTTCGATCTTTTAGTTCGCCGTTACGCCAAAAAAGCATTCAAACACTCACAGTTGTGTTGCATCCTCGTCGTTTTTCGAAGGAATGCCCGAAACTCCCGCTGGCCTTCTCGATTCCGTCAAAATGAACTTGTGTAGTGTACGCAACAGAAATGTCAGTGTTTGAACGCTTTTTTGGTGGAACGGCGAACTAAAGGATCGAACTAAATGTGTGTAATGTTGGGACCGGTTGGGTTGCTTAAATTAGGAGAAATTGAAAGAAAATCACGCGAACAATAGAGTTACATGTTTTCCAATATGGCCGGTCCTTCAACTCTGTTTGCCACCCATCATCACTATCTTTTGGCAACAGAGTTTGAAGAATTTCAACTACATCGAATGCAGATATTTATTGTATCTGAGAGACCGAGAGAAATGTTTACAGGGTTAATATAAATATGAAAGTCAAAACTCTTAATTAATAAAGCGGTTAATATTATTTTTTATTGAAAGGTATCAAAGACATGATTTATCAGCACCGTTTTATACATACCCACATATGTAAAATAGGGGCTGTACTTGATCTATCCGATTCCGTGATATTTAGGTACCATAAACCGTTTATTTGATGGTGTTTCATGTTCGTTTTATGTCCCAGAGGTTAATGGCACATGTCAAACAAAAATCTGCAACTGCTCGTACCAGGAAATTCCTCCAATTCTAGCAATACTTACATCCGATATAACCTTACACAAATAACTAAAGATCGTGCATACAATACATTGTACATTTATAAGGCTACACCTAAATTCCTAATCATATAAACAAGTGGGTCAGAAACTTAACAAAATACCCATTTAGCTTTTCCCTTCTGGGAAATGCCTAGCTTGATCAAAAGCAATGTAAGATAGAGAGTATACTAGCTCATCTCCCATATCAAAGGTTGTTGAATGTCACATGGTCATTTTCATGTTTTTTTTCAAATTCAGGGAAAGAAAAAAATTCAAAAAAACTTGTGTGACTATTTTATTTATCAAAATCTGAGAGATAATCGGTTCGCTCACTATGGGGTGCTTTCGAGATTACACTCGGATAAAGGTCGCTGTTTTGAAAGTTCTGTTGATCACGAGCTTTGTAAGTTATATGGTGTTAAAAAGGGGTGTACAACACCGTATCACCCGCAAGGCAACGGTCAAACTGAACGGTTCAATAAAACCTTGTGTAATTTGATTAAGTCTCTGGAGGTCGAGTCCCGTAGGTGCCAGAACAGTTGGCTCATTTAGTTTTCATGTACAATTCTAGTCCCCATAGAATAACTGAGTTAGCCCCTTACACGCTTATGTTTGGTGGAGAACCTAAACTTCCAGTTAATCATCTATTGGGTAATGTAAATAGTTCATGGGAAACCGAATTTGTTGAAGAGCAGGCCCAGTTACTAAAGAAAGCTCAAATTTTTGTCAAATTTAGATCGGAAATTGCTGTAGAGGAAGATAAACGCCGTTTTGATAAAAAAAAGCTTCTGCTATGCCTTTATCGGTAGGAGACCATGTGTTAAAACGTTCAGCTTTCAAACAGCGACACAAACTTGTTGATGTGTATTTTCGTCAGTCTTATGTTGTGGTTCATGTACATAAGGAGGCAGATAATTATTATATTCGTCCTGTTAAAGGTGGTAAGAAACAATGGGTGACTTTAAAGTTTGAGTTTGGGTTGGTCTTGAGTGTTGGTGTTAGTGCTGGTGTCCACCTGAAGCTCCAAACACCATGCATCGAGTCAACACTCAGTACAGACACCAGTGTTAACACTAGTGTTCAATTAGCAAATAGTCTGTAAGAAAAGTGTTGACCTGAAGCCAAAACACCGACTTGCGGTTAACACTGGTGTTCGTCCAGTTTTGACAGGGCTACAATCACTCTACTGTTCAATTTGTACAGTAATATCCGACCTGACATCTTGCACTAATTAGCATACAGTAGCAGGTTGTCTGTTAAAGGGACATGAGCTGCCAAAATGTTGATATTTTTACGTCAAAACAGAACGTTGAAATTATTGGCTATTTTTCTCAAGACGTATAATTCAGAAGCTTTTTAGGCTTCTAGTCTCGCAAATGTACGATAAAGTATTGTTTTAAACTAAGTTTGCCTTAGAATGAATGAATGGTCGTCCCGGTTATTTAAATTTTGTTTACTTTTCGAACACGTTTTCGGTTCGTACAAGCCTCATACTGTATGGAGTTTCCTCATTCCAACGCCAATCATTTCGTTTTTCGACGGCCTTCAAATCCTCTTACCGTCGTGAAGATCAGAAACTATGAAAAAAGTGTGAATTTTGGCAGCTCATGCCACTTTAACTTTCCATCAAAACTTTTGACACGGTGTAAACGGTCTCCACTACTTTAGTGTATGCATACTTGACGGACAGTCCAAAGGCAATCCATGGGGGCAACAGGGATAATCCTGGGGATTTTTTTCCTCCAGCAACCGCCTCGTTAGGTGCAACAAACAACATGGCTGCTTATACCGTTGACTTTAAACTCAGTCTTGTGTTAACCCTTAGGGGTTAGTTTTGTCTCCAATAGTAAAGCAATTGGAAGAATTCCGAAATGAACACCAACTGCGGTTCAACTCAACACCTCATGCTCCAACCGGTGCTAACCTAACACCAAACTCCGACTGTAAATCTACGTTACACCAACACCAGGTGTCAACACCAACACTCTTATAGCAACTTATAATTGGTGTCATTTTAGGTGTTGGGTGTTGTGTTAGCTTCAGTGTCAAAACAAACACCGACTATAATCGTGGGTAACACCGAAAGCAAGTGTCAACACCAACACCATGGCTCGAGCTTATAGATGGTGTGAACCAGGCCTTAAGTGTTGGTGTTAGTGTTAGTGTTGGTGTTAACACCCAACTTTAAAGTCACCTAATGTGTAAATAGGAAATTACTTATTCCGGATCTTAGGGAATTCGTCGAAATGGGCGATTTGAATTTGTTTCCTACGTCCGATGTTGATGGTTTTGTAGAATTACAGTTTTCATTAAATGATTCTTCTCCAGGGAAGGCTGTGCTTCCATCTGAGGTATCTGTTAATTCTGAGTTACGGAGGTCTGAAAGGGCTACGAAGGTAAAGCATTCCACTCCATTTAGGCTTCCTAAGTCTGTACTTGTACCTTAATTGTTATTGTGTATAGTTATACTTTTGGCCACTCGGGTCGATAGGCAAATAAGCCGGGAAGGTTGTCGGGAACACTAATTGATTTATTTTGAAGGCAATTATGCGTCTTGTGGTTGTCCACAACGATCTTCGGTTGGCTTATTCGTTTGGTCTTATATGCCGTCACACGAAATTTAGTCGGCCAGTTAACTATATAAGCGATGTTTTTTGTCAATCTGGACCAGTCTTGTCTCGATTTGTGGTGTTCTGTAGTGGAGATCGAATGTCGTTGCCGTGAGTTAAATTTGATTCATTCCATAATGGTTCTAATGTATTTAACGAAAGTAAGGTACATGGGACTGAGACAATGATAGTTGATATAAAGTTGTCCTAACATCTGGCCGGTGATTTCCCGTATGTGTATAGATAGGTTGGCTGAGGTTATGGGCTCTGAGGTAATTAATGCTTACGATGGTGATTGTTTGTATATTGACTTTATGATGAATTTTTGGTTACACTCGGTAAATGTTTATAATTAATGTGTAGATTTTCAATATAGACAATCGGACTGTCTAATTGGTGTTATTCACTGTGCCTAATTCATATGTTTGGAACCTGTCTTTGCATCTATTTATGCCTAAATACTATCGCTATTGATGAATTGTAATTGATGAATTTTGCCTGAATTATATGTGAATTTCGACCTTTTTGTAATTGTTCAAATGTATGTTTCAGGGGTTTTCTTGTTTGTGACAAATATACGTATACATATCCAACGGTGCATTTTGTTTGTTTAATTGTCGGCCGTCCACGACATTAGCAAGCTCCACCTCCTCCGCATTTCTTGGGTTCTCCTTCTTGGGGAAAGTAAACAATCAAACAGAATCCGAAAATAATAACTTATAGCAGGTTCATACAACAGATCTGAGCAAAGTTGAATTTTATCTCAACATCGCAAAGCTTCTATCATTGTATCCGTGTTACAAAACTCAATTTAAAAATAAATATTCAAGAATTTATTTTAACATAATCAAATGAGAATTTGAAATGTTTATGAAAATGACATGAAGCCTCTATCACAATTTGTCAATGCTAAACAAGCAATCGAAATATTCAATTTTATAGAGGTTGTCTTTGGTACTAGCTGTAAACATGTCTGGTCGTTTTTAAATATTCGATTTAGCTACATAAAAATGTGTTTTGTATAGTTAAGTAGTTATTAAAACACCGTCAAACCCTTTCCTCAAATGTATACAAAATTCATAAAATTGATTTTAAGTATCCAAGGGAGGTAACACTTTCTCCAAAGTCCGCAATTCTGCTGCCTTTTCACATGTTTTTGCCATGTTGTTAATTATAATCAAACAACTGTTCTTTAATTACGTAATTTACATTTTGAACTTCATCAAAACCTGCACAACAAGAATTATCTATTCATTAGGCTTTCGAGGTGATAATGATATCCAAATTGGATTTTTTTTATTTCGGGTTACATCTGTATAGGACATTATTAGTTATAAATCTCTATTGTTGTAAAAAGTTTTTAAGTATATAACGCAACATATGTATTAATATTACTTATTAGGCTTATTCCTATATTAGGGAGGACCTTGCATTTCATTTTAGTGGTCAATAAATCTCCCGGCTATTCAATTAGCTTCATGGTTGGGTTTTAAGTTATAGGCTGTAAAAGATGTATCTCCACAAATGAAGCAGAAGCCAGATTTAAATTTGTATTAAGTAACAAACATACCCAGCTGGTCTGTACTGCTTGGCACTTTAGTGCATCGTTAAGTCGGGTGAGCTACACATGTGGGACTATAAAAAATGTGGTCAGACAGTTTTGACGACAACACGGACATGCCTACTAGCTGTGCTTTATGAAATCAATCAGTCAATACGTATATTGTCGTATCCACAGTAAGCTGTTACCGTTGTTGTTGTAGTGACAAGATATAATGTTACTTTAGAGCGCTTGACTTAAAATAAGTACCTAAAAGGTGGCTCACAAGTGCAGTTCCTTTCTTTAGACACCCACACGTCTCGCGCAACTGTTTCTTCCATTTATTTAGTCTGTACGTCCGATTAGAGCATTCGATCACTCCACAAGTCAAAGCCATGGCGCCGAAAAGTTACTCGCAAAACAAGAAGGATAACTCTTGCACAACTCTTCACTCCCACATGCGCAATGGCTTACCGGGAATCCATGTATTCTGCCGAGCGCTGATAAACCACAACCTAGACCGGCTACAGGGGACCATCAGCATATTGAAGTTAATACTAAACCAGAAAGTTTATGAAGGTTACTGACTGGACCACGGAGATCAAAACTATTGATGTCAAGGTAATATGATTTGGATTGAGCTTTTGTTGTTACCTTCAAGGTCTAGCTATTCGTATGTAGGTCCACGATACAACAACGACGGTGCTTATTTCATAATTATATTATATTTACAGTATATATTACTATCTGTATCAGATAGATAGATAATCTATTATATAGCCATTATAGGTCCTAGGAGTACGCCTAATGGGTTTAGTTCTAGTTTCTAACCTCAAAGTACTATAACTTGTTAATGTTAGTTACAAAAAAAAAGTATTTTGAGATTAGGAACTCTAACTATAATTATAAAAGTATAGCACGGCCATAGCTAGTGTAAGTACAACTTCTCCTGCTGTCACAATTGCATTTTATAAGGTTTCTATGTTTGCGATTAGTTTGTCAAGATTTGCTGACATTTGGTTCTGGCAAAAACTGCCAAAATTCTGATTGTCAAGAAAAGTTCAGCATTTGAAGTACCTTGAAAAAGTAAAGGATTGGTGGTGAAATAAAAAATATCCGTAGAGCCAATAACTTGTATGAACAGAAGATGTGTGCTAATAACAGACAAATTCATGTTTTGCGTGTTCTTTAACTAACCGAGTACGAATCCTTGGATGATTAAGAACCAAGACTTTCCACTAACTAGCTTAGCGTAATATACTAGAGTGAGCAATCCGAAGAAAAACATGCAAGGCATAGTGACTAAATATATCTAAAGATGGTTTGTAAATCAACCAAAATGAGTCTGTCTTTATACATGTATTTTTTTTATTTCTCGCTCTACTACATTGCTCTTTGAATATGCAGCACAGCAGCAGTATCAAACATTTAACATGGCTTAAACATGAACCCTTTTTTCTCTTCAGATCTGGTTATTCTCAAAGCTGAGCCTGTGATTTGACATTTTACCTCTGAAAACTCAGTTTCACAGTCATTTGAGAACATGTTTGTGCCAAACTCCTGAGTGTCGTGTGTGTACCAGGTGTCGTGTGTGTACCAGGTGTCGTGTGTGTACCAGGTGTCGCGTGTGTACCAGACAGTGCATGAAATAAATCTTGTGGCAAAACATACATATCCATCTTGAATTCAACACTGTTCCAAACAAACAAAAAATGGTTTTAAGTTTGTGCTAACAGCTTATTTCATCCTGAGTTCCTCCATTAATGTACAACTGTCCTTGAATTGGAATGTTGGACCAATGAATAAATAATTAAGTGAACCATGAATGAATATTTTTGATATAAAATAACAAATGTCTGGTGTGTTCGTTTCTAGTTAAAGAAAATATGATCAAATTGTGAACTGTTTTGAATGTCCTCATTTTATGAAAGTAAGACTTTGAGGTAAATAAAGCTTATAAAACGTGATCCTTTTTGCATCTTATTCTTACTTGGGCAAAGGATGAATTTAGGCTCATTAATAACAAAATAATTAAAAATTTAGTAAACGGTGATGGGATTGATTAATATGTAGATCAATGAATTCTGATTATTTTTGCTGCCAATCGAATTGTCTTGGAAATATAAATTAAGTTGACAACCAGGTACGGTACTAATATAAATCCCAACATTCTCCCTAAATGTTTAAATATGCTTTGGGCTAATCTAGTTTGATGTATCATACTCTATAGTATTTCATATTTCACTTAAACGGGTGGATGAATCATTTAATTATTATAAGTGAACTAATATAAACAATTAGGAAAAATCAGAACAGATTTGCCCAAAATAATTGTTTACAGTAACCAGAAACAATAAATCAAATTATTCCATTTAGTATTTTTGCGTGCTAATAAAAAATAGCAAAAGGAGAATTAATATTTGCAGTTACACTTATATTTTAAGAAATATTGGAATATTGGGTAAAAAATTTCCTACAGAAACACTTGTAAATTATTTTGACAAGGAAAATAACTGTGTATTACTTTAGTTATAATTTCAGAGTATATCAGATTAATGAAAAAATTGCCCTGCATTTTGACTCGTGTCATATTGTTTATATCATGTTATGCTGCTGGTGGTCTAAACAAGGAATTCGCTCAAAAGATCACAATCACTTAATCCAGTATAAAGTTGCACTAATAATAGATTGTTCAAAGACGTCTAGATTGAACCAATCCAATTATATATTTAAAGACTCTTCACTGTTCTCGAACCCTTTGTAAAGTCACAACTCGATGTCTTGGACAAGCCCAATTCTCTACAACACAGTTGTTTTGAGTTAATGAGGCTTAATCATTGAGTGGTCCTTCTCATCCAAATCAATACTCTGCACCCTCTGTAAACAAATTTTAAAAAAATAGAGAATTTTTTTTTATATTTTCCTTTCTCGTATACCTTTTTTAATATAACATAATAAACTGAGGCAATACAATCTTGGTTTGTAATTGTGTTAAAAAGAGGTATATCATTTAGCCCTTTTATACCCGATCATAATTGCAATAAACTAAACTCATGATTTTAATTAGTTAGTGTCTTTTAGAAAGTGACTATAACAGTATTCTCGTTATTTTGGGATTACACTTTCTTGAAAATATGGTAGAAATTCTTCTACCGATTTTTTGGGTGATGCCCGAAACGGGAATCGAACCCGCGTCCCAGAGTATGGCACCTATCGCCAGCACTAGATGCCGGCTGCCTTATCCATTCAGCCAATATAAGTGTAACTGCAAATATTAATTCTCCTTTTGCTATTTTTTATTAGCACGCAAAAATACTAAATGGAATAATTTGATTTATTGTTTCTGGTTACTGTAAACAATTATTTTGGGCAAATCTGTTCTGATTTTTCCTAATTGTTTATATTAGTTCACTTATAATAATTAAATGATTCATCCACCCGTTTAAGTGAAATATGAAATACTATAGAGTATGATACATCAAACTAGATTAGCCCAAAGCATATTTAAACATTTAGGGAGAATGTTGGGATTTATATTAGTACCGTACCTGGTTGTCAACTTAATTTATATTTCCAAGACAATTCGATTGGCAGCAAAAATAATCAGAATTCATTGATCTACATATTAATCAATCCCATCACCGTTTACTAAATTTTTAATTATTTTGTTATTAATGAGCCTAAATTCATCCTTTGCCCAAGTAAGAATAAGATGCAAAAAGGATCACGTTTTATAAGCTTTATTTACCTCAAAGTCTTACTTTCATAAAATGAGGACATTCAAAACAGTTCACAATTTGATCATATTTTCTTTAACTAGAAACGAACACACCAGACATTTGTTATTTTATATCAAAAATATTCATTCATGGTTCACTTAATTATTTATTCATTGGTCCAACATTCCAATTCAAGGACAGTTGTACATTAATGGAGGAACTCAGGATGAAATAAGCTGTTAGCACAAACTTAAAACCATTTTTTGTTTGTTTGGAACAGTGTTGAATTCAAGATGGATATGTATGTTTTGCCACAAGATTTATTTCATGCACTGTCTGGTACACACGCGACACCTGGTACACACACGACACCTGGTACACACACGACACCTGGTACACACACGACACTCAGGAGTTTGGCACAAACATGTTCTCAAATGACTGTGAAACTGAGTTTTCAGAGGTAAAATGTCAAATCACAGGCTCAGCTTTGAGAATAACCAGATCTGAAGAGAAAAAAGGGTTCATGTTTAAGCCATGTTAAATGTTTGATACTGCTGCTGTGCTGCATATTCAAAGAGCAATGTAGTAGAGCGAGAAATAAAAAAAATACATGTATAAAGACAGACTCATTTTGGTTGATTTACAAACCATCTTTAGATATATTTAGTCACTATGCCTTGCATGTTTTTCTTCGGATTGCTCACTCTAGTATATTACGCTAAGCTAGTTAGTGGAAAGTCTTGGTTCTTAATCATCCAAGGATTCGTACTCGGTTAGTTAAAGAACACGCAAAACATGAATTTGTCTGTTATTAGCACACATCTTCTGTTCATACAAGTTATTGGCTCTACGGATATTTTTTATTTCACCACCAATCCTTTACTTTTTCAAGGTACTTCAAATGCTGAACTTTTCTTGACAATCAGAATTTTGGCAGTTTTTGCCAGAACCAAATGTCAGCAAATCTTGACAAACTAATCGCAAACATAGAAACCTTATAAAATGCAATTGTGACAGCAGGAGAAGTTGTACTTACACTAGCTATGGCCGTGCTATACTTTTATAATTATAGTTAGAGTTCCTAATCTCAAAATACTTTTTTTTTGTAACTAACATTAACAAGTTATAGTACTTTGAGGTTAGAAACTAGAACTAAACCCATTAGGCGTACTCCTAGGACCTATAATGGCTATATAATAGATTATCTATCTATCTGATACAGATAGTAATATATACTGTAAATATAATATAATTATGAAATAAGCACCGTCGTTGTTGTATCGTGGACCTACATACGAATAGCTAGACCTTGAAGGTAACAACAAAAGCTCAATCCAAATCATATTACCTTGACATCAATAGTTTTGATCTCCGTGGTCCAGTCAGTAACCTTCATAAACTTTCTGGTTTAGTATTAACTTCAATATGCTGATGGTCCCCTGTAGCCGGTCTAGGTTGTGGTTTATCAGCGCTCGGCAGAATACATGGATTCCCGGTAAGCCATTGCGCATGTGGGAGTGAAGAGTTGTGCAAGAGTTATCCTTCTTGTTTTGCGAGTAACTTTTCGGCGCCATGGCTTTGACTTGTGGAGTGATCGAATGCTCTAATCGGACGTACAGACTAAATAAATGGAAGAAACAGTTGCGCGAGACGTGTGGGTGTCTAAAGAAAGGAACTGCACTTGTGAGCCACCTTTTAGGTACTTATTTTAAGTCAAGCGCTCTAAAGTAACATTATATCTTGTCACTACAACAACAACGGTAACAGCTTACTGTGGATACGACAATATACGTATTGACTGATTGATTTCATAAAGCACAGCTAGTAGGCATGTCCGTGTTGTCGTCAAAACTGTCTGACCACATTTTTTATAGTCCCACATGTGTAGCTCACCCGACTTAACGATGCACTAAAGTGCCAAGCAGTACAGACCAGCTGGGTATGTTTGTTACTTAATACAAATTTAAATCTGGCTTCTGCTTCATTTGTGGAGATACATCTTTTACAGCCTATAACTTAAAACCCAACCATGAAGCTAATTGAATAGCCGGGAGATTTATTGACCACTAAAATGAAATGCAAGGTCCTCCCTAATATAGGAATAAGCCTAATAAGTAATATTAATACATATGTTGCGTTATATACTTAAAAACTTTTTACAACAATAGAGATTTATAACTAATAATGTCCTATACAGATGTAACCCGAAATAAAAAAAATCCAATTTGGATATCATTATCACCTCGAAAGCCTAATGAATAGATAATTCTTGTTGTGCAGGTTTTGATGAAGTTCAAAATGTAAATTACGTAATTAAAGAACAGTTGTTTGATTATAATTAACAACATGGCAAAAACATGTGAAAAGGCAGCAGAATTGCGGACTTTGGAGAAAGTGTTACCTCCCTTGGATACTTAAAATCAATTTTATGAATTTTGTATACATTTGAGGAAAGGGTTTGACGGTGTTTTAATAACTACTTAACTATACAAAACACATTTTTATGTAGCTAAATCGAATATTTAAAAACGACCAGACATGTTTACAGCTAGTACCAAAGACAACCTCTATAAAATTGAATATTTCGATTGCTTGTTTAGCATTGACAAATTGTGATAGAGGCTTCATGTCATTTTCATAAACATTTCAAATTCTCATTTGATTATGTTAAAATAAATTCTTGAATATTTATTTTTAAATTGAGTTTTGTAACACGGATACAATGATAGAAGCTTTGCGATGTTGAGATAAAATTCAACTTTGCTCAGATCTGTTGTATGAACCTGCTATAAGTTATTATTTTCGGATTCTGTTTGATTGTTTACTTTCCCCAAGAAGGAGAACCCAAGAAATGCGGAGGAGGTGGAGCTTGCTAATGTCGTGGACGGCCGACAATTAAACAAACAAAATGCACCGTTGGATATGTATACGTATATTTGTCACAAACAAGAAAACCCCTGAAACATACATTTGAACAATTACAAAAAGGTCGAAATTCACATATAATTCAGGCAAAATTCATCAATTACAATTCATCAATAGCGATAGTATTTAGGCATAAATAGATGCAAAGACAGGTTCCAAACATATGAATTAGGCACAGTGAATAACACCAATTAGACAGTCCGATTGTCTATATTGAAAATCTACACATTAATTATAAACATTTACCGAGTGTAACCAAAAATTCATCATAAAGTCAATATACAAACAATCACCATCGTAAGCATTAATTACCTCAGAGCCCATAACCTCAGCCAACCTATCTATACACATACGGGAAATCACCGGCCAGATGTTAGGACAACTTTATATCAACTATCATTGTCTCAGTCCCATGTACCTTACTTTCGTTAAATACATTAGAACCATTATGGAATGAATCAAATTTAACTCACGGCAACGACATTCGATCTCCACTACAGAACACCACAAATCGAGACAAGACTGGTCCAGATTGACAAAAAACATCGCTTATATAGTTAACTGGCCGACTAAATTTCGTGTGACGGCATATAAGACCAAACGAATAAGCCAACCGAAGATCGTTGTGGACAACCACAAGACGCATAATTGCCTTCAAAATAAATCAATTAGTGTTCCCGACAACCTTCCCGGCTTATTTGCCTATCGACCCGAGTGGCCAAAAGTATAACTATACACAATAACAATTAAGGTACAAGTACAGACTTAGGAAGCCTAAATGGAGTGGAATGCTTTACCTTCGTAGCCCTTTCAGACCTCCGTAACTCAGAATTAACAGATACCTCAGTTGGAAGCACAGCCTTCCCTGGAGAAGAATCATTTAATGAAAACTGTAATTCTACAAAACCATCAACATCGGACGTAGGAAACAAATTCAAATCGCCCATTTCGACGAATTCCCTAAGATCCGGAATAAGTAATTTCCTATTTACACATTAGGTGACTTTAAAGTTGGGTGTTAACACCAACACTAACACTAACACCAACACTTAAGGCCTGGTTCACACCATCTATAAGCTCGAGCCATGGTGTTGGTGTTGACACTTGCTTTCGGTGTTACCCACGATTATAGTCGGTGTTTGTTTTGACACTGAAGCTAACACAACACCCAACACCTAAAATGACACCAATTATAAGTTGCTATAAGAGTGTTGGTGTTGACACCTGGTGTTGGTGTAACGTAGATTTACAGTCGGAGTTTGGTGTTAGGTTAGCACCGGTTGGAGCATGAGGTGTTGAGTTGAACCGCAGTTGGTGTTCATTTCGGAATTCTTCCAATTGCTTTACTATTGGAGACAAAACTAACCCCTAAGGGTTAACACAAGACTGAGTTTAAAGTCAACGGTATAAGCAGCCATGTTGTTTGTTGCACCTAACGAGGCGGTTGCTGGAGGAAAAAAATCCCCAGGATTATCCCTGTTGCCCCCATGGATTGCCTTTGGACTGTCCGTCAAGTATGCATACACTAAAGTAGTGGAGACCGTTTACACCGTGTCAAAAGTTTTGATGGAAAGTTAAAGTGGCATGAGCTGCCAAAATTCACACTTTTTTCATAGTTTCTGATCTTCACGACGGTAAGAGGATTTGAAGGCCGTCGAAAAACGAAATGATTGGCGTTGGAATGAGGAAACTCCATACAGTATGAGGCTTGTACGAACCGAAAACGTGTTCGAAAAGTAAACAAAATTTAAATAACCGGGACGACCATTCATTCATTCTAAGGCAAACTTAGTTTAAAACAATACTTTATCGTACATTTGCGAGACTAGAAGCCTAAAAAGCTTCTGAATTATACGTCTTGAGAAAAATAGCCAATAATTTCAACGTTCTGTTTTGACGTAAAAATATCAACATTTTGGCAGCTCATGTCCCTTTAACAGACAACCTGCTACTGTATGCTAATTAGTGCAAGATGTCAGGTCGGATATTACTGTACAAATTGAACAGTAGAGTGATTGTAGCCCTGTCAAAACTGGACGAACACCAGTGTTAACCGCAAGTCGGTGTTTTGGCTTCAGGTCAACACTTTTCTTACAGACTATTTGCTAATTGAACACTAGTGTTAACACTGGTGTCTGTACTGAGTGTTGACTCGATGCATGGTGTTTGGAGCTTCAGGTGGACACCAGCACTAACACCAACACTCAAGACCAACCCAAACTCAAACTTTAAAGTCACCCATTGTTTCTTACCACCTTTAACAGGACGAATATAATAATTATCTGCCTCCTTATGTACATGAACCACAACATAAGACTGACGAAAATACACATCAACAAGTTTGTGTCGCTGTTTGAAAGCTGAACGTTTTAACACATGGTCTCCTACCGATAAAGGCATAGCAGAAGCTTTTTTTTATCAAAACGGCGTTTATCTTCCTCTACAGCAATTTCCGATCTAAATTTGACAAAAATTTGAGCTTTCTTTAGTAACTGGGCCTGCTCTTCAACAAATTCGGTTTCCCATGAACTATTTACATTACCCAATAGATGATTAACTGGAAGTTTAGGTTCTCCACCAAACATAAGCGTGTAAGGGGCTAACTCAGTTATTCTATGGGGACTAGAATTGTACATGAAAACTAAATGAGCCAACTGTTCTGGCACCTACGGGACTCGACCTCCAGAGACTTAATCAAATTACACAAGGTTTTATTGAACCGTTCAGTTTGACCGTTGCCTTGCGGGTGATACGGTGTTGTACACCCCTTTTTAACACCATATAACTTACAAAGCTCGTGATCAACAGAACTTTCAAAACAGCGACCTTTATCCGAGTGTAATCTCGAAAGCACCCCATAGTGAGCGAACCGATTATCTCTCAGATTTTGATAAATAAAATAGTCACACAAGTTTTTTTGAATTTTTTTCTTTCCCTGAATTTGAAAAAAAACATGAAAATGACCATGTGACATTCAACAACCTTTGATATGGGAGATGAGCTAGTATACTCTCTATCTTACATTGCTTTTGATCAAGCTAGGCATTTCCCAGAAGGGAAAAGCTAAATGGGTATTTTGTTAAGTTTCTGACCCACTTGTTTATATGATTAGGAATTTAGGTGTAGCCTTATAAATGTACAATGTATTGTATGCACGATCTTTAGTTATTTGTGTAAGGTTATATCGGATGTAAGTATTGCTAGAATTGGAGGAATTTCCTGGTACGAGCAGTTGCAGATTTTTGTTTGACATGTGCCATTAACCTCTGGGACATAAAACGAACATGAAACACCATCAAATAAACGGTTTATGGTACCTAAATATCACGGAATCGGATAGATCAAGTACAGCCCCTATTTTACATATGTGGGTATGTATAAAACGGTGCTGATAAATCATGTCTTTGATACCTTTCAATAAAAAATAATATTAACCGCTTTATTAATTAAGAGTTTTGACTTTCATATTTATATTAACCCTGTAAACATTTCTCTCGGTCTCTCAGATACAATAAATATCTGCATTCGATGTAGTTGAAATTCTTCAAACTCTGTTGCCAAAAGATAGTGATGATGGGTGGCAAACAGAGTTGAAGGACCGGCCATATTGGAAAACATGTAACTCTATTGTTCGCGTGATTTTCTTTCAATTTCTCCTAATTTAAGCAACCCAACCGGTCCCAACATTACACACATTTAGTTCGATCCTTTAGTTCGCCGTTCCACCAAAAAAGCGTTCAAACACTGACATTTCTGTTGCGTACACTACACAAGTTCATTTTGACGGAATCGAGAAGGCCAGCGGGAGTTTCGGGCATTCCTTCGAAAAACGACGAGGATGCAACACAACTGTGAGTGTTTGAATGCTTTTTTGGCGTAACGGCGAACTAAAAGATCGAACTGAATGTGTAATAAGTTTGGGTTGGTTGCGTTGCTTAAATTAGGAGAAAATCTAAGCACAAATTGTTGATTCTCAGTTTTATATGTTTTCCAATATGGCCGGTCCTTCAGCTCTGTTTGTCACCCATCATCAATATCTTTTGGCAACAGAGTTTGATGAACTTCAACTACAAGCAGTCCCGGCTCGTATATAACAGGAAAATGTTAAATTTGGCAACGTAAATTCTTATTCAGGAGTGAAAAAAAGACACGTACGTTTTAAAACGTATGAAAAGTCGGCCCCTTTGCGGTTTCCAATATTTTTGGTATGCGTTTTACCAGGCCGCCACGGCCAGTAAAATGACTTTCTTGAATTTTGTAAGGGAGGAGAGCCATATGGCTTGTTCCTATTTACGAATAAAGATATGAATATGAATGTTAAAAATACAGCTTTTGCTACGAGTCTTAGCGGATGGTAAAGATTTAGAATCTCACTCTAGGGATTCCACCTGGCTTCCCATTCGAAGCTGCATGCAAACCTCGATACGGCGCGAGTCTGGATGGTGAGTCGAAAACGGTATGCGTCGTTCTTTGTTGAGATTTTGACTCTTAAAGAGTTGTCCGCCATGTTTGACGTTAACCAATATAGTTCTTAAACATCACACACCGCAAAATGTACAATTTTGGCGATGAACATGGCGTCTCCTTCTGTTCGTGTTGATTTAGTCTGTCTAAAAGTTTCACACGGTTGAGAGAGCATTGACCTGTCTATGTGTCATGTATTCGGAAACCACGATCTATCCCTCAGGAATATGAGCCTCGCTCGGTCTTCGACGAGATTCACACTTTCGAAGCCTCATGTAAATATATCTTTAAATTGCCGAACTTTCTATGTGGTTCTCGCTCGAGAATTTCACGTAAAAAAATACATTAATTGTGTACACATTAACATGTGTCTTACATTCAAACAATGCTAAGGGACAAATTAGAAACACTTACATAACTCTTTAACCACTCTTTCATGCTTTCATGCCGCGCCATCACGTTCACTGGCGGAGGGATAAAGAAAATTTGTACATAATAACGTTGGTGATATCGTGAATTCGCTACTATTCTCATATAACTTTGTTTCACACTTTTTCTCTCTACATACCCTCAAAGGAACCTTGTTCCGCTGCGCTCCACGGCGGCTCCAAAAATATATTGTATTGTACAATATGTGCTAACAAGGCTCAAAAGGCGCTCACTGATGTTTGAAGATGAAGCCGTATTCGGTTTCTATGATGCTGAGAATCTAACATACATTTGGGTTTCCTCACCCACTAAAACTGGCAACATTGTGAAATATAAGCCATATAAGTGAAATAATTTTGAGTGCGGCGTAAACCATAAATCAATGAGCCAAGTACTTGCTAAAGGTCGAATGTTTCCTTTTGTCAAAAGCCCAGTTTCCTCAACCACTTTAACCTGGCAACAAAGTTATATAAGTGAAATAATTTTGAGTGCGACATAACACACATTTGGTGCATTCCTACGAAATGAATTCACATTTGGTACATATACAAACTCACATTCGGTGCGTTCCTACGAGATGAATTTACATTTGGTGCATTTCTATGAGATGAATTCAAATTTGGTGCATTCCTACGAGATGAATTCAAATTTGATGCATTCTTACGAGATGAATTCAAATTCAGTGCGTTCCTACGAAATGAATTCACATTTGGTGCATTCCTACGAGATGAATTCACATTTGATACATTTCTACGATATGAACTCCCAATTGGTACATTCCTACGATATGAATTCCCATTTGGTACATTCCTACGATATGAATTCACAATTGCTCAACTCATTTATCATAAATACACAAACGCTGTGTTCAATTTACAAAGACTGTAAATTGTATTTATGTTCAGAAGGAAAGCTGTATTCATTTTACATGTATATCTAAGTGTTGTATTAGAGGGATTCACAAATGTATTTATTTTACATAGATCCATGCTAGTTGTATACCTCGTACATCAACAAAATAGCTGTATACATTTAGAAGGAATCACAAAATACAACATATATATGTATTCGTGGGTTAAGAATATATATACATCCGTACAACATAGATTCACAGCGGATACATCCGTTCGTACGACATAGATTCACAGCGGATACATCCGTTCGTACGACATAGATTCACAGCGGATACATGCGTTCGTACGACATAGATTCACAGCGGATACATGCGTTCGTACGACATAGATTCACAGCGGATACATGCGTTCGTACGACATAGATTCACAGCGGATACATGCGTTCGTACGACATAGATTCACAGCGGATACATGCGTTCGTACGACATAGATTCACAGCGGATACATGCGTTCGTACGACATAGATTCACAGCGGATACATGCGTTCGTACGACATAGATTCACAGCGGATACATGCGTTCGTACGACATAGATTCACAGCGGATACATGCGTTCGTACGACATAGATTCACAGCGGATACATGCGTTCGTACGACATAGATTCACAGCGGATACATGCGTTCGTACGACATAGATTCACAGCGGATACATGCGTTCGTACGACATAGATTCACAGCGGATACATGCGTTCGTACGACATAGATTCACAGCGGATACATGCGTTCGTACGACATAGATTCACAGCGGATACATGCGTTCGTACGACATAGATTCACAGCGGATACATGCATTCGTACGACATAGATTCACAGCGGATACATGCATTCGTACGACATAGATTCACAGCGGATACATGCATTCGTACGACATAGATTCACAGCGGATACATGCATTCGTACGACATAGATTCACAGCGGATACATGCATTCGTACGACATAGATTCACAGCGGATACATGCATTCGTACGACATAGATTCACAGCGGATACATGCATTCGTACGACATAGATTCACAGCGGATACATGCATTCGTACGACATAGATTCACAGCGGATACATGCATTCGTACGACATAGATTCACAGCGGATACATGCATTCGTACGACATAGATTCACAGCGGATACATGCATTCGTACGACATAGATTCACAGCGGATACATGCATTCGTACGACATAGATTCACAGCGGATACATGCATTCGTACGACATAGATTCACAGCGGATACATGCATTCGTACGACATAGATTCACAGCGGATACATGCATTCGTACGACATAGATTCACAGCGGATACATGCATTCGTACGACATAGATTCACAGCGGATACATGCATTCGTACGACATAGATTCACAGCGGATACATGCATTCGTGCGACATAGATTCACAGCGGATACATGCATTCGTGCGACATAGATTCACAGCGGATACATGCATTCGTACGACATAGATTCACAGCGGATACATGCATTCGTACGACATAGATTCACAGCGGATACATGCATTCGTACGACATAGATTCACAGCGGATACATGCATTCGTACGACATAGATTCACAGCGGATACATGCATTCGTACGACATAGATTCACAGCGGATACATGCATTCGTACGACATAGATTCACAGCGGATACATGCATTCGTACGACATAGATTCACAGCGGATACATGCATTCGTACGACATAGATTCACAGCGGATACATGCATTCGTACGACATAGATTCACAGCGGATACATGCATTCGTACGACATAGATTCACAGCGGATACATGCATTCGTACGACATAGATTCACAGCGGATACATGCATTCGTACGACATAGATTCACAGCGGATACATGCATTCGTACGACATAGATTCACAGCGGATACATGCATTCGTACGACATAGATTCACAGCGGATACATGCATTCGTACGACATAGATTCACAGCGGATACATGCATTCGTACGACATAGATTCACAGCGGATACATGCATTCGTACGACATAGATTCACAGCGGATACATGCATTCGTACGACATAGATTCACAGCGGATACATGCATTCGTACGACATAGATTCACAGCGGATACATGCATTCGTACGACATAGATTCACAGCGGATACATGCATTCGTACGACATAGATTCACAGCGGATACATGCATTCGTACGACATAGATTCACAGCGGATACATGCATTCGTACGACATAGATTCACAGCGGATACATGCATTCGTACGACATAGATTCACAGCGGATACATGCATTCGTACGACATAGATTCACAGCGGATACATGCATTCGTACGACATAGATTCACAGCGGATACATGCATTCGTACGACATAGATTCACAGCGGATACATGCATTCGTACGACATAGATTCACAGCGGATACATGCATTCGTACGACATAGATTCACAGCGGATACATGCATTCGTACGACATAGATTCACAGCGGATACATGCATTCGTACGACATAGATTCACAGCGGATACATGCATTCGTACGACATAGATTCACAGCGGATACATGCATTCGTACGACATAGATTCACAGCGGATACATGCATTCGTAAGACATAGATTCACAACGGATACATGCATTCGTAAGACATAGATTCACAACGGATACATGCATTCGTAAGACATAGATTCACAACGGATACATGCATTCGTAAGACATAGATTCACAACGGATACATGCATTCGTAAGACATAGATTCACAACGGATACATGCATTCGTAAGACATAGATTCACAACGGATACATGCATTCGTAAGACATAGATTCACAACGGATACATGCATTCGTAAGACATAGATTCACAACGGATACATGCATTCGTAAGACATAGATTCACAACGGATACATGCATTCGTAAGACATAGATTCACAACGGATACATGCATTCGTAAGACATAGATTCACAACGGATACATGCATTCGTAAGACATAGATTCACAACGGATACATGCATTCGTAAGACATAGATTCACAACGGATACATGCATTCGTAAGACATAGATTCACAACGGATACATGCATTCGTAAGACATAGATTCACAACGGATACATGCATTCGTAAGACATAGATTCACAACGGATACATGCATTCGTAAGACATAGATTCACAACGGATACATGCATTCGTAAGACATAGATTCACAACGGATACATGCATTCGTAAGACATAGATTCACAACGGATACATGCATTCGTAAGACATAGATTCACAACGGATACATGCATTCGTAAGACATAGATTCACAACGGATACATGCATTCGTAAGACATAGATTCACAACGGATACATGCATTCGTAAGACATAGATTCACAACGGATACATGCATTCGTAAGACATAGATTCACAACGGATACATGCATTCGTAAGACATAGATTCACAACGGATACATGCATTCGTAAGACATAGATTCACAACGGATACATGCATTCGTAAGACATAGATTCACAACGGATACATGC
>CAXASE010000070.1:12500-15914 GCA_963971465.1 Lepidochitona cinerea
TTTTATTTTTCTTGCGGAACATCTAACCTTGCTGCTAACGTTTTCAATAATACCCATTAACCCCCCCTGGACGGGTTTTCGATGTACTATGGATTAGGCTCATGTTTACCTGAAAATATAGAAAATAAGCATCAGAATGCAAGTAAACGAAATGTAAGTCTATTATTGATTTAAATTAAAGTAGTGGGCCAGTCCCGGAAGTACTGCAATACCGGGTCGACCCGTGGCGGGGATGGAGCAAGCTCCAGATCTCTCGCCTAGTTCCAAAATCAGTTTAATATCGATGCCTTCCAATGGAAGACGTATCAGATATTAAGCTGATAAGAACAGATACTACACTTTGATCTTAGCCAAAAGGCCGAGAAGCGATACCTCGACAAGTCGAGGTAATGGCGCACCCCGATCCACGCGTTTTTCATGTTTTTAGTATCATCGGATATGAAAATAGTGATATATGGGTAACAGTGAATTGAACGAAATGCTAGGTAATTTCATACCCGACTATTTCCTTTGCCAGGAGAGGTCTAAATATGTTATGAACGAGTGCGGCGCATATCTATTAGTGGTATCGGAAAAAAACCGCATTCAAATCGGAGCATTTACAGTTGTTTTGGGGCCAATATCACCCTTCTTGCCTCTAGCAACGGCGTTGTTAACGTCGTCATCAATGCCTGACGTCATAATGGTGAAAATCGATATTGGAATTCAGCGGGACGTAATCGATGGATATGGCCTGGTTTGTTTCATTGGAATCAGACCGACGAGAGGAACACAACGGTATAACTTGTTTCAATGTGGTGTATGTAGAAGTGTGTTGAGTGAGCATGCGCGGTGTATTATTACTGTATAAGTAAGGAAAACATTGAAAAGTGAGTGTAATTTGTCCGAAAACGATGTGTGAATGCAAACTGACCAGTTTGACAGTGGTTGGCCGTTGGGGACAGTGGTTTGGAGTAGCCAGCATGAAATCGGATGGCGCGTTTGTGTGTTATACCTAAAGCGTTCTACTTTTTAAGACTGTTTTTACCTGTATCTTTCGATTACGGCCATATCACGTTGAAAACACCGGTTCTCGTCCGATCACCGAAGTTAAGCAACGTCGAGCCCGGTTAGTACTTGGATGGGTGACCGCCTGGGAACACCGGGTGCTGTAATCAGTCTTTTTATGTTTTATTTTTCTTGCGGAACATCTAACCTTGCTGCTAACGTTTTCAATAATACCCATTAACCCCCCTGGACGGGTTTTCGATGTACTATGGATTAGGCTCATGTTTACCTGAAAATATAGAAAATAAGCATCAGAATGCAAGTAAAACGAAATGTAAGTCTATTATTGATTTAAATTAAAGTAGTGGGCCAGTCCCGGAAGTACTGCAATACCGGGTCGACCCGTGGCGGGGATGGAGCAAGCTCCAGATCTCTCGCCTAGTTCCAAAAATCAGTTTAATATCGATGCCTTCCAATGGAAGACGTATCAGATATTAAGCTGATAAGAACAGATACTACACTTTGATCTTAGCCAAAAGGCCGAGAAGCGATACCTCGACAAGTCGAGGTAATGGCGCACCCCGATCCACGCGTTTTTCATGTTTTTAGTATCATCGGATATGAAAATAGTGATATATGGGTAACAGTGAATTGAACGAAATGCTAGGTAATTTCATACCCGACTATTTCCTTTGCCAGGAGAGGTCTAAATATGTTATGAACGAGTGCGGCGCATATCTATTAGTGGTATCGGAAAAAAACCGCATTCAAATCGGAGCATTTACAGTTGTTTTGGGGCCAATATCACCCTTCTTGCCTCTAGCAACGGCGTTGTTAACGTCGTCATCAATGGCCTGACGTCATAATGGTGAAAATCGATATTGGAATTCAGCGGACGTAATCGATGGATATGGCCCTGGTTTGTTTCATTGAATCAGACCGACGAGAGGAACACAACGGTATAACTTGTTTCAATGTGGTGTATGTAGAAGTGTGTTGAGTGAGCATGCGCGGTGTATTATTACTGTATAAGTAAGGAAAACATTGAAAAGTGAGTGTAATTTGTCCGAAAACGATGTGTGAATGCAAACTGACCAGTTTGACAGTGGTTGGCCGTTGGGGACAGTGGTTTGGAGTAGCCAGCATGAAATCGGATGGCGCGTTTGTGTGTTATACCTAAAGCGTTCTACTTTTTAAGACTGTTTTTACCTGTATCTTCGATTACGGCCATATCACGTTGAAAACACCGGTTCTCGTCCGATCACCGAAGTTAAGCAACGTCGAGCCCGGTTAGTACTTGGATGGGTGACCGCCTGGGAACACCGGGTGCTGTAATCAGTCTTTTTATGTTTTATTTTTCTTGCGGAACATCTAACCTTGCTGCTAACGTTTTCAATAATACCCATTAACCCCCCCTGGACGGGTTTTCGATGTACTATGGATTAGGCTCATGTTTACCTGAAAATATAGAAAATAAGCATCAGAATGCAAGTAAACGAATGTAAGTCTATTATTGATTTAAATTAAAGTAGTGGGCCAGTCCCGGAAGTACTGCAATACCGGGTCGACCCGTGGCGGGGATGGAGCAAGCTCCAGATCTCTCGCCTAGTTCCAAAAATCAGTTTAATATCGATGCCTTCCAATGGAAGACGTATCAGATATTAAGCTGATAAGAACAGATACTACACTTTGATCTTAGCCAAAAGCCGAGAGCGATACCTCGACAAGTCGAGGTAATGGCGCACCCCGATCCACGCGTTTTTCATGTTTTTAGTATCATCGGATATGAAAATAGTGATATATGGGTAACAGTGAATTGAACGAAATGCTAGGTAATTTCATACCCGACTATTTCCTTTGCCAGGAGAGGTCTAAATATGTTATGAACGAGTGCGGCGCATATCTATTAGTGGTATCGGAAAAAAAACCGCATTCAAATCGGAGCATTTACAGTTGTTTTGGGGCCAATATCACCCTTCTTGCCTCTAGCAACGGCGTTGTTAACGTCGTCATCAATGGCCTGACGTCATAATGGTGAAAATCGATATTGGAATTCAGCGGGACGTAATCGATGGATATGGCCCTGGTTTGTTTCATTGGAATCAGACCGACGAGAGGAACACAACGGTATAACTTGTTTCAATGTGGTGTATGTAGAAGTGTGTTGAGTGAGCATGCGCGGTGTATTATTACTGTATAAGTAAGGAAAACATTGAAAAGTGAGTGTAATTTGTCCGAAAACGATGTGTGAATGCAAACTGACCAGTTTGACAGTGGTTGGCCGTTGGGGACAGTGGTTTGGAGTAGCCAGCATGAAATCGGATGGCGCGTTTGTGTGTTATACCTAAAGCGTTCTACTTTTTAAGACTGTTTTTACCTGTATCTTTCGATTACGGCCATATCACGTTGAAAACACCGGTTCTCGTC
>OZ020566.1:0-14968 GCA_963971465.1 Lepidochitona cinerea
AACTAAGTAGCTCATAGTCTAGAGTGTTACATTGAAGCTGTAAAGGAACTAAATTTAGTCGTAGTTATAATTCTAACTCCCGTTTTAAGGAGAGACACCTAAATATAGAGCTCAACTAATAAAAGAAAAATTAGCTAGGGTGGTCTTCAGAATAAAGAGAAATCAGTAAAGAAAAAATGTAAGCTTGGATTAACCTTACACCAACTTCAAAAACAAAATAAAACACCTGAATTACAATTAATAAAATTATAACGTAAGAAGGGTAACAAAATAGCCCCACCCTTAGATACCTTCCGATCAGCCCTAAAATAATATGACCTGCCCTTATATTAGCCGCTAGACGAACAGATAAAGTAATTGGACGAACCGAAATTCTTACCGTCTCTACTAAAACGAGAAAAGGGTTTAACACTCTCGGGGCCCCTCTTGGTAGTAAATGACTAATTACTGCTTTAATGTTATAAGCCCCTCCAGAAATAATTAAAGATATCCAAAAAGGTAGACCTAAACAAAAAGAAAACCTTAAATGTCTCCTTAAACTAAACACATAAGGAAAAAGGCCCCTCAAATTAACAACAATTAAAAATAAAAAGATACTCACTACCATTATAGAAAACCCTCTAATTTTTTTCCCCACAGTTCGCATTACTTGCCTTCCCATAAAATTCTTTAAATATAAAATAAATCTATAAAAGCGATTTCTCCCCACCCAGTACCTGCTTTGAAGTAACATTAGTGGGCTAAGCCCTATTACTCAAACTAAAAAAGTTTGAGACAAAAAAGTGAAGTTATTTTCATCAAAACTAGAAAAAATATCTATTATCATTTTATTATCAATTTCATTTTTTCCCAATAAACTCTGTATTTTTAATTTCAATTTCTTTAATTATAAAATAGCTAGATTTAAATCATCAAATGCATATCCTTAAAATAAAGACAACAAGCCAAAAAAGAATAACTAAAAAAATTCAATTTAATGAAGCTAACTGTGGCATAAAGAAATACTTAACAGTAACTAAAGCTTGACAAGCTTTTATTATTATTTTTTAACTAATTTCTCTAATCTATTTTATACTAAGAATTCAATTAATAAATCTTGAGCTATCAACTACCTCTATCACGATAGGTATAAAAGAATGATTAGCCCCACAAATTTCAGAACACTGCCCATAAAAAACTCCCGGGTAATTAGAAAAAAACCTCAGCTGATTAAGCCGCCCAGGCACAGCGTCTGCCTTTACACCCAAAGACGGAACCGTCCAGGAATGAAGAACATCCGCGGCAGTAACTAAAATTCGTACTTTAGTTTTTAGAGGGACAACTCTACGGTGATCAACATCCAAAAGTCGATACTCCCCTACATTCAAATCATCTAAAGGTAGTATATAAGAATCGAAATCTAAACTTAAAAAATCCGAGTATTCATAACTCCAATACCACTGATGTCCAATCACCTTAATAGTTAAAGCAGGCTCTTCTACTTCGTCTAATAAATACAACAAACGTAAAGAAGGAAAAGCCAAAAAAATTAATACTACCGCAGGCAAAATAGTTCAAACAGTTTCCACTTCTTGTCTTTCTATTATAAACCGGGAAATATACTTATTACTGACTAAAGAAATAGCACCGTAAAATAATAAACTAATAATCATCACCAACACTAGTATCACATGATCATGAAAAAAAATTAATTGTTCTATCATAGGAGAAGCTGCATCTTGAAATCCTAACTGTCCTCAGAAAGCCATATCTATAACTTAATCAAAGAAATTTATTTAAATTTTATAAATCAATGCTCCTGTCTCATTAGAGCCGTGAAACCCTAAAGGGATAGAATTATCTCACTCTAGAGAGTTAGCCAAATGGCTTCTTCAAATTACCCCCCGCTGAGAAATTAAACTTTCCCACACAATAAATATAAAAAATAATACAGCAACAAAAGAAATAAGCGACCCGATAGAAGATACCACATTCCACTTCAAGTAGCAATCAGGATAGTCCGAGTACCGGCGGGGCATCCCTCTTAACCCCAAAAAATGTTGAGGAAAAAAGGTTAAATTTACACCAATAAACATCACAATAAAATGCGTTTTAGTCCATCGCTCATGTAAAGTAAGACCTCTTATTAAAGGGTACCAATAATTAAATGCCCCAAACAAAGCAAATACTGCTCCCATAGATAATACGTAATGAAAGTGTGCCACAACATAATACCTGTCATGTAATATAATATCTAAAGAAGAATTAGATAAAACAATCCCAGTAAGCCCCCCAACAGTAAATAAAAAAATAAAACCCAACGCTCACATTATGGGTGTTTCATACTTAATTCGGGTCCCGTAAATTGTGGCCAACCAACTAAAAATTTTAATTCCCGTAGGTACAGCAATAATTATAGTTGCCGCAGTAAAATACGCACGAGTATCAACATCTATTCCTACTACAAATATATGATGAGCTCATACAATAAACCCTAACAGACCAATAGCTAATATAGCATAAATCATTCCTAATGTACCAAACGTCTCCTTTTTTGACCTATAATGTATAACAATATGAGAAATTATCCCAAACCCAGGTAAAATTAAAATATAAACCTCCGGATGCCCAAAAAACCAGAATAAATGTTGGTACAAAATAGGATCCCCCCCTCCAGCAGGATCAAAAAAAGCAGTATTAAAATTTCGATCCGTTAGCAATATAGTAATCCCACCAGCCAACACAGGTAATGATAATAATAACAACACAGCAGTAATCTTTACAGATCACACAAATAAAGAAAGACGTTCTAACTGTATCCCCTCTCATCGTATATTAAGAATAGTAGTAATAAAGTTTACAGCCCCTAAAATAGAAGATACCCCCGCTAAATGAAGAGAAAAGATAGCCAGATCAACTGACCCCCCAGCATGAGCAACGTTGCTAGCTAACGGAGGATAAACTGTTCACCCGGTACCTGCGCCTCTTTCTACTGCTGCAGATCCCAACAATAAACATAAAGCGGGAGGTAGCAACCAAAAACTCATATTATTTAGCCGGGGGAACGCTATATCTGGAGCCCCCAATATTAGAGGTACTAACCAGTTCCCAAAACCCCCAATCATTATAGGTATCACTAGAAAAAAAATTATGACAAAGGCATGAGCAGTAACGATTACATTATATAGCTGATCATCTCCCAACAAAGCCCCCGGCTGACCTAACTCTGCACGAATTAAAAGGCTTAAAGCTGTCCCAACAAGGCCTGACCAGATCCCGAATATAATATATAAAGTTCCAATATCTTTATGATTAGTAGAAAAAAATCATCGCATAAATTAATCTTGCAAGTCAATTTAACATTCCAACTCCCCCTAAATTAAATAGTAAAATTACAGCTATAAATATCTTTTGAATTTTCACCTTAGCCACCCTTTGGTATTCTACCCCTAATACCAATGAAAACCTTAGCACTAAATAGTAATATAAACTAATTACAGACCCTATTACTATCACCAACCCCAACAATAATAAATTTATATTAGTTAAACCGATCAACACAATCCACTTTCCAAAAAATCCCAACAGCGGAGGGATCCCACCAATCCTTAAAAGTAAAAATACCAAAAGAGAACGAGAAAAGAAATTTCAAAAATAAACGTTACTAAATATTTTTATATTTAAAGACTCTTCCCCCAACATTAACCTACAGATAAAAAATAATAAGACCCTATAAAGCCCAAAATAAATAAAACAAACATTAATTCCTACAACACTACCACAAATAACCCACCCTATGTGAAGAATAGAAGAATAGGCCATTAAGCCCCGCAAAGATCTTTGGTTAATCCCCCCTACACCTCCAAAAACAGACGAAGATACCACTACAAATAACAACATTAATTCCCTACAATCAATAAATGAACAAAATAAAAATAGAGGGGTAACTTTTTGTCAGGTTAGTAAAAAAAAGTTAGATAGCCAACTTAACCCTCTCACCACCCTTGGTACCCAAAAATGAAAAGGAGCAATTCCTAGCTTTATTATTAAACCAAATAATAAAAATCTTCTGGTTAAAAACCTTCCCGCCCTTCCTACTTCCCAAAAACCATATATCCGATTTATTATCAGTATTCCTAACAGAAACATTGCTGACCCGAGGGCCTGAATTAAAAAATATTTTACTCTAGACTCAGTCTCTTCTATTTTCCTCTTTTGTACCATAATGGGGATAAAACCAATTAAATTTAATTCTAAGCCTAACCACATTCCAAACCAGTGACAAGAAGACAAGGAAAACATAGTCCCAAAAACCATAATAAAAATAAATAACCCAACAAAAGGAAAATTTAACATAAAAAGAAAAACGGAATTAAACCGCTTAAATTTCAGTTAGCAGCCAAAATTTGTATCATACTTCTTTTAACTAAAAATTACTTACAAACCAGTCTAGCCTACCTTCAGACCACTCATGCAAAGTCCCCCCTACTAAAATTAAAATAATCAAAATCCTCCCCAACAAAGAATAAATTTCAACTCTTAGCCCCCTTGATAACAAAAAAGGCAACAACAAAACCACCTCAATATCAAACACCAAAAAAATTACAGTAATAAGAAAAAACCGTATAGAAAAAGGAACTCGAGCATTTCTCTTAGGATCAAACCCACACTCAAAAGGAGAACTCTTTTCACGGTTCAATAATTTTTTTTTTAAAAGTCCCAAACTCACCCCTATTAATAATCTTCTAAGGCTAATACAAAAAATTACTAAACTAATAACTAAAAACATAAGTATTAAAGTAAAAACTTATATTTTACAACATCAATGTAACCCGTTTATCCGGCATAATACCTTATCTCCTGAGTATATAAGATAGACTTATTTCTTTTTAATTAACAATTAAATGCTATATAAAGCTTACACCCAAATCTAATTCAACTTTTAAGCACATAAACATGCGCTAACTGATGGGCCGAAACCATCCATGATAACTTCACCATAAAAGCTTTGAAGTAAAAGAATTCATCTTATTAACCAAATGCAAATCGGACCTTTTATTTTAAAGTATTACTCCTTAAGGATTATTTATAATCGTAACTAAATTAAAAGTTTAGTACCTATACTAGGTTACTTAAAATATTATCTCCCCCACCAATAGATTGAAATATAAAGAAATAACCAAACAACATCCACAAAATGTCAGTATCATGCTGCAGCCTCAAACCCAAAGTGATGATTAGAAGAAAAATGGTACCCTCTTACTCGTCATAAAGTAACCAATAAAAAAGTTCTCCCAATAAGAACATGAAGACCATGAAACCCAGTTGCTACAAAAAACACAGAGCCATAACAACTATCGGCAATAGTAAAGGAAGTCTCTATATATTCTCCTGCCTGAAGAAAAGTAAAATAACCCCCCAAAATTACTGTTACCAACAAAGAAATTATAGAATTCTTTCGATCCCCCTCTATCAAACTATGATGAGCCCAAGTTACACTAACACCAGAACCTAACAATACAGCCGTGTTTAGAAGCGGAACTTGAAAAGGATTTAAAGGATAAATACCAACAGGAGGTCAACAGCTACCCAACTCTACACACGGAGATAAGCTAGAATGAAAATAAGCCCAAAAAAAAGCAAAGAAAAACAAAACTTCTGAGCAAATAAATAAAACCATGCCTCAACGTATTCCGCGCCTTACACGATCTGTATGATAACCTTGAAACGTACTTTCTCGAACAACGTCACGCCACCACTGAATTATTGTAAATCTTACCAAACTAACACCAATAATTAAAAGACTAAGTGAATTTAAATGAAACCAAGAGGCTAAACCTACTGTTAAACAAAAAGCCCCCATCGAACCCACCAATGGCCAAGGACTAAATTCAACTAAATGAAAAGGATTACGAATCATTTTTTTTTTTTTTTTTTGCTAACACTTTTTTATATGTATGGGGGAGTTACTATAAATATAAATATATATATATATATATATATATATATATATATATATATATATATATATATATATATATATATATATACTCAGATAAGTAGTGTAAGAGCACCGTTAATTTTCATTTAACTAGTATAAATTTTATCTATCTGATTTCTTTAGTATAAATAGTACATATGCCTTCCAAGTATACAGTTTAAAGAAATTAAAAGAAATACCTTAAAAAGTAGTGTAAAAAGCCCATAGGAATTTGACTCCTAAAGTAAAAAATTTTTTTTCTTTTTAAAACATTAAGTTATAAAAACTCTTAGCCTTCAAAGCTTAAAAAGAATAATATTCATGTTTTAGTAAAATGGCTGATAAAAGTGATAGATTGTAAATCTATTTATAAGATTACTCTTTTTTACTAATCTTATAGTTTAAAAAATATTAAATTGCAAATTTAAAGTTACAAGTTTTGTTAAGATTTATAATAAAATAAGCTAAATTAAGCTCCCGGGCTCATACCTCGGTTATGAGAATTTCTCTTTTATTAAAAATTTGATTCTAGTTTTTAGTTAGTTTATTCTTTTAGAAATACATGATAGTTTTGCTTAGTTGAAACATTTTAAAGTAACTTTTATTATATTAAATATTTAACAAATTATTTTAATTGTATCAAAGAAATTATTTACACAAAATTCAACTTCAGTATTGGAGATTAAAAATTCAAGATATTGAGATTTAGAAATAGAAACAGAGAGTTAGTTAAGTTTGTGCCAGCAACTGCGGTTAGACAGAAAACTCAAATTAACTGCAGCGGTAAAAAACAGTTATTTTTCCATAGTTAAATTAAAATAGATGAAAAAGTAAAATTTACATCTTTATTTTAAATATTTTTAGCTTACCAAAAACTGTGAAAATTATAATTAAAACTGGGATTAGATACCCCACTATTATAAAGTTAAATTTATTTACCTGAGTATTACGAGTAAAAACTTAAAACTCAAAGAATTTGGCGGTACCTTAATCATTTTAGGGGAGCCTGTCCCATAATCGATAACCCGCGCTTCACCTAACTTTAGTTACCTAGTTTGTATACTGCCGTCAAAAGTTAACCCTTAAAGGTTTTAAAGTTAACTTCAAAGTCAAAGCTTTTATGTCAGGTCAAAGTGCAGCTTATACTGAAGGGGAGATGGGCTACTATTTTAACTTAAATCAGATTAAAATTTGAAATAATTTTATTAAGAAGGACTTAAGAGTAAGTTACTTATTAGAACAAAGTATTGAAACTGTTCTAAGGTGTGTACATATCGCCCGTCACTCTCTAATCAATAAGAGATAAGTCGTAACACAGTAGGAGTAGCTGAAGCTGCCCCTTAAAGTGAAGCAAAATTTTGCATTTCATTTACACTGAAAAGTTTGTCTATTTAGACCTCTTTAAATTTATCTTGTTATAAAGAAATTTTTACTTTTTAAAACAAAAACAATTTTTATTTTAGTATTATTTTAAAAATTTATGTTATTTTAGTACTGTGAAGGAAAAAAAAATTAATAATAGTAAAGATTTAACCTTGTACCTTTTGCATTATGTTTAGCGAGAATAATTATAAAATTCTAAAGTCTAGAAAAAAAAAGAGCTATATTAAGACTAAAATAATGTAACAAAATTATTTGTTGATCTTTCTATAGAAGTGAAATGCTTAACGATTTTTTAGATAGCTAGTTTAAGGATAAAAGCACCTGAGTGCCGGCTAATATAATTTTTAAGTGGGCATAGCACTTAAAAACTTGTATTAATCTTTTTTCTTTAAGGCCAAGCTTAGAGAACCAAAGAAAGTTAAAATTAAATAGTCATATTGTAGGCTTAAAAGTTGCTACCACAATAATAGTTTTTTTACAAAAGATGTTAATAATTATATTAATTTTATTCTTTTTTCCATCCTTTCTTAATTTACAACAAAGTTAAATTAAAGTTTATGCTAAAATAAGTATTAAAAAATTATTAGTTTTAAAAACCAAGAATAAAACTAAAAATTATCATTATAATATAAATATAAAAAAGGAACTCGGCCAATTTGTATTCCGCCTGTTTATCAAAAACATCGCTCTTTGCTTTTAATAAAGAGTCGTGCCTGCCCAGTGAATTTTTAACGGCCGCAGTACCCTGACTGTGCTAAGGTAGCATAATCATTTGTTTTTTAATTGAAAACTTGTATGAATGGCTTGACGGAGTACTACTGTCTCTTTTATATTAAATAAAAATTAATTTTAAAGTGAAGAAGCTTTAATATTATCAAAAGACGAAAAGACCCTATAGAGCTTTAAATTAAGGCTATTATAAAAGTTTTAGAATAACAAAAAATACTCCATATTTTTTGTTGGGGCGACAAAAGAACATAAAAAGCTTCTTTTTTTCTAAATATAGAATATTTATTGATCTAGTATATTCTAATCAAAAGAAAAGCTACCTTAGGGATAACAGCGTAATTTTTCTAGAAAGTCCGTATTAAAGGAAAAGTTTGCGACCTCGATGTTGGATTAGAAATACTTTTAGGTGAAGAAGCTTAATAATAGTGAGTCTGTTCGACTCTTAAATTTCTACATGATCTGAGTTCAAACCGGCGTAAGCCAGGTTGGTTTCTATCTTTGATGAAAATTATTCATTTTAGTACGAAAGGACCAAATGAAATAAATTTTTTAAGTATAAGTTAAGTTAGCAAAGAAAGTGCAAATAATTTAGAATTATAATACGAGAAAAAATTCTCACTTAATACTAAAATGGCAGATAAAGTGCGATAGAGTTAAGTTCTATATATAAAATAATTTTTTTTAGTTATGATTTTATCTTTTTCATGAATATTAATTTCCTATATTTCAGTTCTTTTGTCTGTTGCATTTTTTACTTTACTAGAGCGCAAAGGGCTTGGGTATATCCAGTTCCGTAAAGGGCCCAACAAGGTAGGAATTTTTGGGCTAATTCAACCTTTAGCAGATGCCTTGAAACTCTTTATAAAGGAAGAAAATAACCTCTTTAATTCAAATAAGCTTCCTTACTACTTAGCCCCGATTTTAAGTTTAATTCTAAGACTATCTTTATGGTCTCTTTACTGGAGGGTATACAACGTGTGAAATTTTTATTTTGGGATTTTATTTTTTTTATGCATTTCAGCTTTAAACGTCTACGGGACCATAATAGCAGGCTGATCTTCAAATTCTAAATATTCTTTGTTGGGGGCTTTACGAGCAATTGCCCAGACTATTTCCTATGAAGTTACTCTATTTTTAATTCTCTTTTCAGCTGTTTCTGTTAGCTCCAGCTTAAGAATAAGCCAAATTTTCAAATATCAAATTTTATGAAATGTATTTTTAATAATTCCAATTACATGAGTCTGAATAGTTATTTCTATTGCCGAAACTAACCGGGCCCCTTTCGATTTTGCAGAAGGTGAATCAGAGCTAGTCTCTGGGTTTAACATTGAGTATGGAAGAGGGTCTTTTGCTTTAATTTTTTTAGCAGAATATGCTAGTATTCTTTTTATAAGTATAATTACTGTAATTCTATTTTTTGGGACATTTTCAGAAAGGGGGCTTACTAACCTCTATTTTTGAATAAAAGCTACTTTAGTTGCCTTTCTATTTATTTGAGTTCGAGGAAGGTTCCCTCGGCTTCGTTACGACTTATTAATAAAATTAACTTGACTTAGATTTTTACCTATTTCTTTATTAATTTTAATTTTTACTCTAACTTTAAAGTTTATTTTCATTTCTATAAATTTCAGATAACAAATAATTATTTGAACTTTGACTTCCAATGTCAATATTTTTTAAACTACTATCTGTAAATATTAGAAATGATCTTTATTATAACTCTATCCTCAGTACTATCCTTTTCATTTGTTATTCCTTTTTTACTACAGCCTATCAGGGTTGGTTTAACATTGTTAATTTTAAGCATTTTCTTAAGACTAATTATATTCTTTATTAGCTCAACTTGGTTTAGTTTTATTTTATTTTTAATTTACATCGGCGGCATACTTGTTATATTTGCTTACGTAACGGCCTTAATGCCAAACTTAAAATTTAATACTAAAAACATTATAATATTCCTCATTTTAAATTTATTTTTTTGAATTATTTTATTTTTTTTAGAGAGTTTTTAGGAGTTTTCAACACAGCCCAAGTAAAAGAAATTTACGAGTGAAATATAAATATAAACAACAAGGGAATTTCTTTATTCTCTCCGTTTAACCTAACAATTGTTTTAAGATTAGCTGTAATCTTATTTTTTGTATTAATCGCTGTAGTAAAAATTTGTTACTTTAGAAACGGGCCTTTACGCCCTTATAAATATGCTTAAACCAATTCGCTCATCCCATCCTTTGTTTAAAGTTGTTAACTCTTCTTTAATTGATCTTCCCAGACCAAGGAACTTATCTATCTGGTGAAATTTTGGGTCCCTCCTAGGGCTGTGCCTGATAATCCAGATTTTAACAGGACTTTTTTTAGCCATACATTATGCAACTAGGGTAGACCTTGCTTTCAATTCAGTTGCTCACATCTGTCGAGATGTCAATTACGGATGGTTAATTCGTTCTTCCCATGCTAACGGGGCCTCTTGGTTCTTTATTTGCTTGTATCTCCATGTAGGACGAGGGCTTTACTACGGGTCGTTTCAAAACAAACATACCTGAAATATTGGAGTTATTTTATTTTTATTAACTATAGGGACTGCTTTTATTGGGTATGTTCTGCCTTGAGGACAAATATCTTTTTGGGGCGCAACGGTTATCACCAACCTAGTCTCTGCTATTCCTTATATAGGAAAGGAAATTGTCCAGTGAATCTGGGGAGGATTTGCAGTAGACAACGCCACCTTAACCCGCTTTTTTACTTTTCATTACCTAGCTCCCTTTATTATTATAGCCTTATCTATTATTCATCTTTTATTTCTTCATGAGACAGGATCTAATAACCCCTTAGGAATTAACAGAGATAGAGAAAAAATTACTATTCATTCTTTTTATATTCTAAAAGATTTATTAGGCTTCTTTATTATAGTAGCCCTTTTAATAATAATGGTATTTATCCAACCTAATATATTAACAGACCCTGAAAATTTTATTCCTGCTAATCCTTTAGTTACCCCAGTTCACATTCAGCCGGAATGATATTTTTTATTTGCTTACGCTATTCTCCGCTCTATCCCTAATAAGTTAGGAGGAGTTATTGGCCTACTCATATCTATTTTAATCTTATTTTTTATTCCTCTCATACATCTAGGGAACTTTTGAACTTTATCATTTTACCCTTTAAACCAAGTTTTATATTGAAGACTACTTTCTGTATTTATCCTTCTAACTTGAATTGGTAGCCAGGCTGTTGAGAGTCCTTTTGTTATTATGGGACAGATCTTAACAATCCTTTATTTCTTAATATTTTTTATTAACCCAATTTTACAAAAATCCTGAGATTTATTAATTTCTAAATTGTCATTGTTCCGGGAATAAAGATATTTTGAAAATATTTTAGAAGTGTTCGATTCACTTAATGACATACTAAAAGGAAATAACTTCCATCTTCGACTTACAAGACCGGTGCTATTACAAAGCTTTTTTAGCTAGATATGATAAATTTTTTTAATCCCACTTTTACTCTTAGTTTACTTTTAGCAGTTATTTCTATCTTGAGGTTTTGTCTTCAACGCAAACACCTACTTAATAGACTCTTAATTTTAGAAATTTTAATAAGAAGAATTTTCTTAATACTAATATCATTAACTAACTTAATTAGTAACGAAGGAATTATAGCATTTATTATCCTCACATTTGCTGCCGGAGAAGCTAGAATCGGGCTAGCTATACTTGTTATTTTGATTCGAGCTCATGGAAATGATTACGTTTCTTCTTTATCAATTCACAAGTGCTAGCCTTTACTTTTTTACCATTTTTTTCATTCCTATTTTACAAAAAAATAAATTTAAAGTGAATTTCTTCTACTTGAGCCCTATTTCTATGTTTTTTTAGGTTTTCATTTTATTTCTATAGCCCCCTAGGAATAACAAAAATTTATTTCTCTTTTTTTCTGGATTCAGTCTCTTTACTATTAATCATACTCACTTGCTGGATCTCAAGCCTTATAGTTCTCAGCAGCAAAAAAATTCTATTTAATAATAATTCTCCTATAAAATTTATCTTTAGTGTCTTATCACTTAATGCAGTTATTATCTTAATATTTATACAAAAAAGCTTAATTTTAATATATTTATATTTTGAATTTTCTCTTATCCCGACATTTCTATTAATTTTAATTTGAGGATACCAGCCAGAACGAATACAAGCTAGTATATACCTCATTATTTATACAGTAACAGCAGCCCTCCCTTTCCTAATAAATATCCTTTTTATTTACAACATCAATGCCCACATAAATATACTCTTGCCAATAAAATACCCTCTAATTAGCTCACTTTATATAATTAATTTTTGGTGAATAATCTTACTAACAGTGTTTATAGTGAAGTTACCTATTTACTCTGTACATCTATGACTACCAAAAGCCCATGTAGAAGCCCCAGTCGCAGGCTCAATAATTCTAGCCGGATTACTCTTAAAGTTGGGGGGGTACGGAATTTTTCGATTAAACAGAATTTTTTTTATAAAAATTATACAAATAAACTTTTTTTTTATAAGGATAGCTTTAGTCGGGGGAGTTATTAGTAGATTTATCTGTATTCGTCAAAATGATATAAAATCTTTAATTGCCTACTCTTCGATCGGGCACATAGGGGTGATACTAGCTGGGCTTTTAACAATAACAGCCTGAGGGATAAAAATAGCCTTTCTTATAATAATTGCACATGGGCTTTCCTCTTCTTGCTTATTTTCAATAAGAAATATAATATATGAAATAAGCAACTCTCGTAGATTAATAATTTCAAAAGGATTTATTGCAATATGACCAACTTTTTCAATATGATTTTTTCTTTTATCCGCTGTTAATATAGCAGCCCCCCCTTCTATCAACCTTTTAAGAGAAATTGGTTTAATTATATCTATTATTTTTTTAAGTAAAATAACAATTCTACTGATTGTATTTCTTACTTTTTTATCTGCCGTCTATAGCCTTTTCCTCTATGTATTAACTCAACATGGAAAACTATCATCATTCGTAAACTCTTTTTTACCTTTAAAAAAAATTAACTATACAATTATTTTTCTACACTGGTTTCCAACCCAAATTATAATTTTATTTACTGAGTTTTTTTATTAGATTAATTTATAAAGAATATTAAGTTGTGGTCTTAAAAGAAAGAATAGTCTTATCTAATCATGAAATTATTTAAAATTAGCACCCTACAAGCCTCATATACTTTAATTATTTATAGCACATCCATTTTACTTTTATCCTTTTATTTTCTCCACCAAGAAATAATACTTCTATTAGATTTCTCATTTATAAATTCAAATAGAATAAAATTTACCCTTCAACTGATTTTAGAGTGAAAAGGGCTGCTCTTCAGAACAATTGTAACTTTTATTTCTAGTATAGTAATACTATTTACTACTAACTATATATTCCAAGACACTTTCCTATCTCGGTTTACTTGGGTAGTAATGTTATTTGTTTTATCTATAAATCTTTTAATTTTTATCCCAAACCTTGTGACACTTTTACTTGGCTGGGACGGGCTAGGACTAATTTCCTTTTGCCTAGTAATTTATTACCAAAACTACAAGTCCCTAACAGCCGGCCTTATTACCGCCTTCATAAACCGTATGGGGGACGTCGCTATCATTCTAGCAATTACTTTTTTTTCCACCCAAGGGCATTTTAATATTTTACTCAACTGGAATTCTACATTCAACCCCTTACTGGCAATTTTAATCTTAATTGCAGGAATAACTAAAAGAGCACAACTCCCATTTTGTAGATGGCTCCCAGCGGCTATAGCAGCTCCTACCCCTGTCTCAGCTTTAGTCCATTCATCAACCCTAGTTACAGCTGGAGTTTTTTTACTAATCCGGTTTTACCCCCTCCTATCTTCTTTTCCCCTATTTAACTATATTTTGATAATAATCGCCACTATGACAATGCTAATAGCGGGGATATCCGCTAATTTAGAGACGGACCTAAAAAAAATCATCGCTTTATCCACCCTTAGACAACTCGGAGTAATGATATTAACAGTAAGTTTAGGCCTGTTTAATATGGCCCTCTTCCATTTATTTACCCACGCTTTGTTCAAGGCTCTTTTATTTTTATGTGCAGGTAACATTATTCATCATCATAATAATAACCAAGACATCCGAAAAATAAGCCATCTTTGGTTTCACCTACCCATTTCTAGTACCTGTTTCAATATTGCAAACCTAGCGTTATGTGGATTTCCTTTTATAGCCGGGTTTTATTCTAAAGATCTTATTATTGAACTAATGCTTTTTAATCAAGTCAATATCTTTATTTGCCTTATAATGATTATTGCGACAGCCCTAACAGCAAGATATTCTGTTCGTTTAAGAATTACTATTTTTTGAAGAGAGCCAAAACAAAACTGCTTTATCTCCTCTCCTGTAGAAGATTCCTTTGTTGCTACCCCAATTATTCTTCTAAGCCTTGGGGCTCTATTTAGAGGATCTCTTTTTTCTTGACTGTTCTTTAGCCCTCTTGCTACCCCCGTAATTAGTACTCTCTCTAAAATTAGTCCTTTATCTTCAATTATTATTGCGTCTATTATCATATTTTTAATTTTTAATAAAGAAATTCTTTCTGCCTCGTCCTTAATTAAAACATTTGTTTATAAAATATGATTTATGACTAACCTCAGAGTTAACAAAATTTCTTTCTCCCCTCTTAACTTCGGCCTACAATCTTTTAAATTTTTAGACGCCGGGTGGTTAGAGATCCCAGCAAAAAATGGACTTTTTATTTTACTAAAGAAAATAATGTTTCTAAATCAAGGAAATCAAAAAAACATTTTTAATACTACTTTTGCAGTAACAATAATTTTTGCACTATTTTTTTCTCTAATAATACTAATACTATAAT